>WAAG01004312.1:16694-58932 GCA_013390105.1 Tichodroma muraria
GTGTTCTGATTATCCACAGATTTTCCAGTGAATATATCTATAATATTTTCATCCACTATTGATACCAGAATGTATATATGTAGACATATATTAACATGTCTACTTGGCATCCCAGTGTGCCAAAAAATTAGCATTTTCTTATGCAGACAGTGGTATCTGGCTTCCCTACCAAATAGAAATAAAAATTATTTGACATAAGTAGAAACATCCCTATGAAAAAAATTCCCCCAAAATAAAGGCATTCAAAACTAGAGTTTTGTGATCCATTCAGCCAGCTGTCTAAATTTTAGAGACAAATTTAATATTTTTTACATGTCTTGGAGATAATTCTAGCATTTCAGTAAATGAGACATCACTGATACTCCAGTGACCGAATGTGTCCCCTGAAGTACATCAAGCAGCTGCCCTGGGCAGGAGCTGTTTCTCCTTAGGAATAGATATTCCTGAACGGGCCTTTTAAACACACCTTCTGTGGATTTGTCCAGGACTTTGACACAACTAGGGAAAGAAAAATCACAATATCTCCATCCTGATCCATAGAATAGATCAAAGCAACCCTCCAGACTCTTATTTGATCCCACATGGAAACTCAGGTCAATTGACATGGCAATTTGGCAATTATTCGTGCCATTGTGCAGCCTTACTGCATCAGTATAGGCTCCCAATGATCCATAAAAATAAAAACAGGATTTTTGAACAATCCACCCATTATTATTGCCTAAAATAGCAGAGTTGGACCCCCAGAAGTGGTTACATTCAGACAAAAGAAGGAGCCCTGCATCAAAGCTTTCTCTTTTTCTTGTTCAGCCCTATCAAACTGACCTACAAGACATCTTGCAGCTACTAAAAAGAGGACCAGGAAAATAAGAAGCTGATTTTGCACATTGAAATGCATAAAAGGACATCCAAAAGGAGACAAAACAACTAAAAGACAGCTGTACAGCAGGTATAAAAGAAGCAATTTGAGTTGGAGGACACATATACATACTGGAAACAGCCAGAGGTGTCCTGCCTGGGGAGGGGTCCAGGTTGAACAAACAGCCTCACAGGCAGCACATGTAAAACACTGGGTAATATTTTTGCATAGTGTGTTGTAGTAAAGTGAGAGTCATAAACATCCCAGAAACAAAGCTGAAAGGGATCTCAAGAAGACATCTATTCCATGGGCCAATATGAGGCAGGCTAAGTACAGCTGAGAGTAAATGTTGAATCTGTTCTAAAAATCTCTAATAAAGGTCAAGCCATGGATGTGTTAAGGGAAAGTAAGGAAATTAATTCAGAACACACTACCAGCCTTCCAAATGACTGGGTTCCCCAAGCTCACCTACACATTATCTGCAAGGATACTTTATTGAATCAATAAACTATATCTCTATTATCAGTTACAAAGAGAAGTACTGGTTGATGAGATGCTCCAGTACTGGAGATCAGATGCCCAGTGCTAAGGCTGGTGCCTTTACTTTGTCCAGAATAGTCAGAAAAGGGTAAGGAAGAAGAGGGAAGTGGCCCCTTTGAAAAAGAAATTCACTGCTATTGATACAAGAACAAGAGAAGTATCTCAGCACATCAGTAGGTTGGCAGCTGGATTCTGATGGCTTTTGAGTGTATCCAGGAACTTCCCCAAATCACAGGCCATGGCACTGATCTGACACAAATCAGGAATTATGATCCTGAAGTCAGCCTCAGCAAAATCACATCATTCAGATTTAATGCAAAGTTATTTTTGTTTGTTATTTTTTCTGGAAGCCCAGGACATAGAAGGCTCTTTCCAAATTTTGTGAAGGTATGATCCACGACCCAAGTGCGATACAATCAGGATTCAGAAGCACCCAATCACTTAGGCTTAAGAGATAAAATTATTAAAAGGAAAAGAAAGGTAAGGAAAGTTCAACAGTAAAAACGGGTGTTTGCCAAATAAGCCATAAAAGGGCCAGGGACCCCTGGCCTAACTTACTCCTTTCTCCACCTAATTTCAGGCATAGAAAGGCTGAAAACAGCTGAAGAGAAAAGCAGAGCAGGAGAGGACTGTGTGCTTTACTAAGGGTCAGTTCTAGGACACCCCTGGGAGTGAAGCAATAGAACACAAGAGAAAAAATACCTGGAAGTAGTTCACTAACCTTCCTATGTGTTGGCTGAAGGAGTCAGATAGCCCACGGTGATTCTGGGCTACAGTAGATAAATCAGTGCTGATGTTCATGCCAAACCACAGATACCACACTCAATTTGTTAAGGAATAAACCCAGGTCTTTCCAGCAAAATATTCACTCCTTCCATATCCTGTCAGTGAGCAATATGGAAAAATTTCCCTCTAATGGGTGAGTGCTGTGCCCTAAAATAAGCCTGGGAAACCATAGCTTGTACTTCGTGCATGAAAGTACTGGACAATTAGAAACTCAGCTGAACCATGCAGATTGTCTGCTGATGAGGGTAGATGCTTATTAAAAAAGCGTGGAGGAATTTATTCTTTGAAGTTTACAGTTGTTGCCATTTCAACCACAAGGCCAAGTTTACATCCATGACAGACAAAGAACACAGCACAGAAAAAAAGGAATACAGCTTGATAGTTGCATGATGATTTTACACCTTTCTGAGGGAGGTTTTTTTCCCTTCTATTTCAGTGGCTTTACGCACGCAAAAACTTATTTTTTTGGTATCTTAGGAAGATGAAGTCTCTTGTACCTCAAGATGGGGTAGCTGGGACAGAAGGAGTGTCTTGGAGAAGTTCTTGTCCCCTCTGGGTTGGAGGCCAGGTTGTTTTCAGCCTGAGTGGGATTGCTATTCTCTCCATAATGCCATCCTGTCTCCACATTCCCCATAAAACTACCTCCACAAAAAATGGACCATCCTCCAAGAAAGGGAGCAGGGTTGGGACTCAACTAGAGATGGAAGAGCACATTAGTCTCCATGTGCATTTTCTTATTCAGTTACCTGTTAAGATCCAGTAAAGAGTCTGGAGACGTGTTTTTCTCCTTACCTGGATAAAACGATTTTGCTCCTTCGACACTGCAATGACATTCTGATGTCATCTGTCTAACACAGCCCATTGGACAAATGAAGACAATCTTCCACTACCTTTGTGTTATGGCCTTGATTAAACGGAGCTGCTGCCTGTTTGTACTTGACCTCAAGTACAACTCGAGAACAACCCAGCTTGAATTGGGTGATCTCTTCACTGTTGTTCCAAAATCAGTGAAACAAGTTATAACCAGCCAAGACCAAACCTTAGCGTTGCCACATGGCCCCAGTTCAAATCTTCATAATAAAAACATTTTTAGGAGACATCCCTGAAGCTGTAGCTTGCTTAGTCTGACCAGAAGAGCACAGGTGTCAGGGCAGGCATCACCCTACATTCATCGTGCTGCATCACATGTTGATGTCCTGGGGTCATGTGCATATGTGATAGACAAGAAGCAGCCTGTTGTGTATTTAGCTGGGTAGTGTATGATGTGATAGAGACAGAGCTATCCCGCAATAATTTTAACAGTGTGCACTGGCCTAATAACTGTTTATTGCACAAATATTTGGGTTATGCTTAATAGCAGACTGTAAGGAAAACAATCAGAAAGGAAGAAAAATGGCTTGAACACAGCCAGCCCTGCAGTTAACACAGGACAATGGGAAAGTCATGGGCTCCCAGGAGTCTGGTTCAGCTTCCTGCAGGGCCTACTGAACTGGTTGGGAAAGACAGAGCCAAAAGTCTGACAAGCAAGAAGCACAAATGAACTCTGGCTGCATCAGCAGGACTCTCTTTTCAGAGCCAAGGAGATCTTGGGGAGCTGTTCAGGGGCACCAGACCGAGACTCAGGCACTCGCTGTAGTGTCTGCAGAAGCAGAGACCTGCCTCAGTTGCCAAAGGGGCAGAGCTGTGGATAATTTGGAGGATGGGGAAGAACTGCTCATTTTGTAAATGCTTTTTGGAAAAGGAAACAATACTATAGTTTTGAGAAAGTGGTTTTGACATTTTATGGGCATGATTTGTCACACTATCCTTGAGGGAAAGTCCACAGGCATCCAGACATGGCTTTTGGTGAAACCTTTCCTCCCTGTATTACAATCCCTGGCAATTCAAGGAAAGTTGAGACCCAGACTCTTGAAATGTGCCCCAGCTGGCTAAGGCTCAATGCCCAAGGTGAGGCCAAGACCCAGCTTCTAGCAACAAACTGCTGAAACTATGGATTTGAGCCCCACATTTCAGACACTGGCAGTTGTCTCCACCCTATGTCTCATGCCAGCAAGAGCATCAGACAGTGCCTGATGTCTGAGCCAGCCTGTCTTCTCTTGTGGGCTTTGTGTTCCATGAGACACCAGAGGGGCAGAAGTGCTGCCAGTCCTGCTGTCTGAGGGCTTGAACAGACACAATGGGGCAAGCTCTTACCACCTGAAGAAAGCACTGCCTGTTGGTGCTGGAAATGGTAATGCTCTTTGCCAGGGCCTAGTATCCTCTGCTCTACTTCAAATACCTAAACTAGGCTTGTTTAAGTCACCTGAATTCATATCTAACCTATCAGTATATTAGTGATCTTGCATTACATTGCAATAGAGTATGTGCCAGGTGTGCTCAGCTCCTGTCTTCCAATTCCAGGGCAGTGACAAGAAGTATTAATGCACACCGTGCTCATGATGGTCTGAGCCATGTCTGCACAGCATTGCCTTGTCCATGTTGCCTTTCAAGACTAGCAGTTCTTCTCTTCCAAAACCAAACTGCTAATTTAGATGAAATTTCATCAAGGCTCCTATGGGCATTATAGCTGTGCACCAGTAAGAAAGGACAGAGCCCTTGCTGGACAACAGCAAAGACTCACTGGCTTATGTATATGAGGACAAGTGACTGCTAGGTCATATTTAATTTACCCTTGCCACTCAGACCATAATTACGTCTAACCAGAAGAAAACATTGCACGATAGAGAAAACAGGCAGACCGCGAACTAAGTATACACCACATGTTAAGTAAGCACAGGAAGGAAAGTGCAATATACTGTAGGTGCTGAAAATCTTCAACTGACATCTGCTCTCCTTTATTTCTCCTTTCTCCTGCCTAAATTTCTCCTTTAATACCTGACATCACGATCTCATTTTAATTCTTTCTGATATAAAGTGGTGATAGCTTATATCTGCAATTCTCTAAAAGACATTTCTCTCCAATTCAGAAAAACAGGTATCTTCTTGTTACAGTTGAATTAATCTTTATTTGAGAGATGATTTCTCACCAATCCACCAGCAACATTGGTGAATTACTTTAGGGAAAGTCATATATGATCATAAAATGACAATTAACTGAAGAAAGAATCAGCGACAGAAACAAAAGGTTTCTGAACCTTAGATAGCCTGAGCAGCAACTTGTCCCTTAGCAGGGACCTAGTCTCAAAAGGCACTGCTAACAAAACAAGAACTGGGCCATAAGAGCATCAATCTTTCTTCTTCTGTTCACAATCCCCCACACAGAAACAACAGCTTAAAATCTCAGCAGGGAGCTGGATGTCGAGTACCTCATGCTTTGGAAGCAAAACTTGAGAAATATTACAGGGGCCCAATTTTCAGGAGTCCTCTCAAAAAGCAATCTTTGTTTTGGACATCATAAGCTGTTCAGCACCACCAGTCAGATGTAAGATCTTGGGTAGAAAGTACATCTTGCCATAAGCAACATGCATCTCTTCACAACAGGAACCCAGTGGGCTGTTTGTAATGCTTGGCGTTCTAACCTCAAGTAAATACACCACGTAATCTGCAGGATATGTCTCTGAGCATGCTTACATGGTAATAATGATGTTAAATAGAGTGGCCGTATGATTTATTATACCTTGTGAAATAAAGCAAAGCCAATATCTTCCCACCACAGGAAGTACCAGCACAGTAGAAAATGGAAACAAGAAAAAATGAAATACCACCCAGGCCTGGTTTAAACATGCAAACTTTCTAATAAAATATCAGAACCAGATGCTGCTAAAGATGAGTGATAATTAAAGAAGATAAATTAAAGAAATGTTTTTCCAGGGAATGACTCTACTGCACACAAATTGTTTCAGCATGGGAAAAAAAATATAATAAAATTACTGCTGCTGCCTGTTTTCAAAAGTTTCCATTAATAAGTCAAGGCAGGTTCCCTGCTAAATTCCCTTATATCCAGGCTCCTTCTTTGCCTCTGTTGGTTTAATCTCAGTGTGGTTTAGCAGAGCGAGCAGAGGACTGAGCGCCAGGAATTCAGTTCCAACACTGACTCACTGTGTGGGCTCCCTTATGTCATGCTCAGGGCAGGTCAGGCCTGGAAAGCACATCTCTAAAAATGGTCCTGAGGGGTCCAGAGCCTGACGATCTCCCCACTCTCCTGTCAGATGTGCACAGTTCACCAGAGGTTTTCCCCTGACTGTCAGCCCAGCAAACTGATCTCAGGCTAAGCTGGTGTAATGTGATTTTTTTCAGTCTGACGTCTCATCGCAAGAAATAAGTACACTGGGAGCCAAGTTATGCAGACACCTGTGCAAACTCACTGCAGGAAACACGGCTGGAGCGTTGCAGATGAAGGGCGGATTCAGCAGACCCACTAAGACCACCCCAGAGCTTTATGTGCCTGTGTATAAACTCATCCTAGACCAGTTTGTTGTTAAGCTTCATCTTAGCTAAACACAAGATGGTGTTTAAGCCCCTCAAAGACTTTTAATTTCTTTAGATTTCTCACACGCAGAAAAGCGTCCATCTAATTGCCAAAGGCAATTTTGTAGCATATAAAACAATGCGCCGCACCAGAAGAGGGAAAGAATAAAATAAACCCACGTAAACGCATGGCCTAGCTCCCTTTTAACCACATGTTCCCCAGGCTCGCAACCTCTGCAAAAGCCTATGAGGAATAACGTGGTTTGCAGCGTGCCTGTAAGGTCAACAAATCTGGCGTGTTTCGGGCCGAGGAGGCCCAGGCACAAGATCGGGTTCCCCGGCCCGGAGGAGCTGCCTAAGGGCGGCTCCGCCTCGCACACGGCCAGCGCCTCGGCCGGGGCTGGATCCCCGGGCCCCCGAGCCAGAGGGGCCAGAGGACGGGCGCTGCTGTTTGGTGGCCGCGTCCCCCTCACAAGACCAGCCTAAGGCAGCTGCGGGCCTCGAGTGCCGACGTGAAGGCAACGGGAGCTTCCCGGAGGAGCCCGCGCTCGCAGCGCGTTCTCCTGGGCGCCGAAGTCAAACGGAATGGATGAACACACACGGAGTCGGGAACAGGGACAGGCCTCCCGAGCACGCAAGCTCCCAGCTATCTGCAGATGTTTCAGCTCAGTCCGGGAATTTATTCTCGACCTGAGACTCTGCAAGTTAATCTGTGCCCGGCCAGTCTGCCGGGCCCAGCCCAGCCACCCAGGTGGCGAGGGCAGCTGCTCTGTGCACCTTTTCCTCCCCTGCCTCCCGGGAGCCACGCGGGGACAAGGCACGGCTGACAGTAGCTAAGGCCAACTCCAAAACAGCAACGGGCTGGCTCTGCCGGCTCGACTCAGAGACAGAAGAGCAGTGTTGACCACACTCTCACTTGATCCTTTTAAAAATGCATTTTTCAAGACCCTTTACTCCCTGCAGACCACTGAACTTGAAATATGAAACACTGGTTACACACTTCATAGGGTGATTGGTGATTTCTCCTCCATCTCTGTTTCAGTCCTCATGCAACCAGTGCTGCAGGGCATCTGTTCCCAAAACACACTTCTTACCTGCTGGACAGACAGACTTCCCTGCATAGAAAATTCAGTGGAGAGGAGACAAAAGGAGATGAGAGCAGATGAAAAGAGGAGAAGAAAAAAGAGAGAAAAGGAAAAAATAAAAGAGAAAAAAGGGAGAGNAAAAGAAAAGAAAAGAAAAGAAAAGAAAAGAAAAGAAAAGAAAAGAAAAGAAAAGAAAAGAAAAAAGAGAAAAAAGAGTCATGAATCTGGGTGTGCAATTTATATATGAGGGAAAGTTTAAACCAGTGTGATTGGCAAGAATACAATGTTACTAAAAGCCACAGACATGCTAATTGGTGAGTCATTTAACTAAACCCTATTGATCTTGTAGGTTTGCCAGTTTTCAATTTTCACTTTTGCTTGAAAACAGCTCAGAAAATAAGACTTAACCAGAAACTCATGATCAGTGACTTTTCCATCCAATTTTTTAGCAAATGTAACTCATCTATCTCGAGGGGTGCTTTTGTTCGACCAAGGGAACAGTCACAGAGCTTCCCTTAACTCACCTAAGCCTCCCCCAGCACTGGCCGGAGTCGCACACTTGGAGCAGACCACGCCCTATGTGCTTTCCATATTCCCATTATTACCATATTTCCATTGCAGCTGCATACCAAAATGTTTTTCTAAACCGTGATGTCACTGCCAGCAATCTTAGGTGTATGAGAACCACCAGAGGCCTGTGACACCTCAGCCACGCCACTGCAGAGGTGGGGGATTCCAAATAGTAAAGCTTGGCTCAGCTCAATTTTCTGCAGCCATGCCCATCACAGGAGCCCTGAGCTGCTCAGAAATTTGACTGACATTGTCAGCATGAGGAGAGTAAAGGAATGTGACTGATGTCTAGTGGTTCAAAGTTGAATGTAGTCTGACAATTCTTGTAAAGGAACATAAAAATAAAGCTTTTATCCCATTAACCGCTTCATCCTTTACTATTTGGGCCAAATCTAAGGCAAATTTCATAGAGTGTCTAAAGCAGGTATCCCTGAATATCCACTCTGCTCCTCTGCCACAGGTTAGGAAAGTTTTGTCCACCTTGAAAGAAGCACCATCATCTGTTGGGTGATCTTGAGCTGCTGAGATGGAGGGATTGGCTCCTTCTCCCCATCAGAGAAAGCTTCAGTAAGCAGGCACAGGCTTTCCACATTCTTAAGCAAAATATTTACTTTATAAGTGCTGAAACAAAATTTGGAAAAGTGAAGAATAATATTTATTTTGATGATGTTAAATTGCATTAAAGTCAAAAGTGAAAATTAGATGCATGCACATACACCAAGGGCATTATTCACTAATCAGAGGAACATAAAAGAACTGGAAAATACCCTCCTTCATTCCCACTAGGAAAGTTGATCTGGAATAAATTACAGGCAAAATGTATAATTAAGCTAGCTGTTCCTATCCAGTGTCTTAGCAGATGCTGACCTCGTTTATGGTGATCGGGATAAGAATTCACATGAGGTTTGATTTCACAGCTGTGTCCATGATGGCTTGGACCTGTTGTATTGCCCCAGAAATTCCCAAAGTGCTAGCACTGGTATCTAAGTGTTGCTTATGGATTCTTATCCTCCTCAGCTGCTGACTGGGGAACTTTTCTTTAGCTTCTTGGAAGCGAGAAAATTGTTTCACTGATCTGTCAGCCAAGCTTTATACTTGAAACCTGTGTTTAATTACTTTGAAGGAGCTTTAATATTCCACCAGTACAAGAAGGGGGGACCTTCCACTGCCTGTTGCTATTCTCTTATTTTTATTTTTTGCAGGTGTAAGCTTGTGGCTTAGTTACTGAAATAATGATTCTGTTGAAAATATCCTCGGCATGAGAGATGAGCTGCCAATGTGTTATGGGCATAGTAATTTGTACATGGAAATGAGGATCCAGCAAACAACATGAACATCAGTGTCCTGACGAGCTTATGATTAAAACATTATGCTGAGCTTTTATGATTTCTACAGCTAATTACCAAAATTTATAAGTGTTTAAAATAGAAAATAAAATAAAATAAAATAAAATAAAATAAAATAAAATAAAATAAAATAAAATAAAATAAAATAAAAATAAAATAAAATAAAATAAAGACAAAGCTGATTACAGAAACTATCTTTATTTTCCACTTGGGGCAAAAAAGTGCCGGGTTCTAAAATATTGGGGAAAGAAAAAGAGAGAAAGCACCCTTATCTTTTCATTTGCCCACAATTTAGACTAATTGCTTCTCTCTTTTCCATAAAGGGAGTGGATGTCTCTCGGGTGTCAAGCATGAAGTCTGTGACTTATTCACATCAGTGGCAATGCCTTGTTGATTTCATAGAGAAAAGGTTTCCTGCTGTTTCGTTATGGATTCCGACTAGCACCGGTTTTGTTTTCCAGCGGCATGCTGGGGGAATACGAGGTGTCTGAAAAAGCCACTTCCACCAATATATACTTGGTTGATTCTGTTCCCCAGGGGTGCAGAAGGAAAAGGAGGGGCGTGGGAGGAAAGAAAAAATACCAAGCGAGTCTGTAGAGGAATGAAGGTCTTAGTCTGCAGCCGCAGACCTGCAAGGGCCTCCGCTGCTCCCAGGAGGGCTTCTGGCTGGCAGCACCTGCATGACCTGCTTGGGAAGTTCATGGTGTGCATGGAGGAGCTGTGAACAACCCCAGCCCTTTCCCTACAGTTTTCTCATTTTCAGAAGCCCAACATCTCCACGTAGTCATGGACAGAAAACCTCTGGCCAGTGTCATTGGCCCTTTTGTTCTGTCTGGACAAACCTCTCAGCCAGAAAAGGAGATACCCTCCAGAAAACATGATTATGTGGACACCTCACTGCATAGGATGAGCCTTGCTCTAAGTGGGATAAAGACTGATGATCATCACTGAAGCCATGGCAAAGGAATTGCTTCAATACAGCCCCAAACCAACTGAAGTCAGATCTGATGACTGGTTTTGTGGTGGTTGTAGCTAGCTCTTGTGTGCAGAACAGCTGAGATTTGACCCAGAACACAGCTGGTTGTTTCTGCCAGGGTGTCCCTGATCCAGGTTTGTCTTTGGGAAGAGACTCTTCAGCCACTGTGGGCATTGCCCTTTTCCAGAATCTGCACTTCTCCTGTTTCTAGCCAAGAGTACAAGGACCACAGGTGGGTCTGTGCTCCCCTAGCTGGAAATTGTGACCCGTGGTGGAGGAGTGAGAGCCACACTGGGCCCTCAGCTGCTTGGGCACAGAACTATACGTAGGGACATGGAATGTGCGTACAGCCCTCTCAGGCAAACATGACCTTCAGAGGATTGTACTTCACTCTTTGGTGGCTGCAAACATCTAGTGACAGACACAACCTCTTCATGTATCCCTGGGAAGTGTTTTACCAATTCTGTATGTCACCACAATGTAATAATTAAAAATACAGTCTTACTGCACAGCTAGAGTAACCACAAAAGTCCATTTATAAAGTTCCATCTATTTATACTGGATCTCTGTTTCATCAGCTTAGATATATACAAATACTAGTATGCCACACTTAATAATAACCTAGCATTTTATTATTTTTTAATGAACCGCTGTCATCACCTCATCCAGCAATTTTTTTCTCATTCCTGTATTCCTAGACAGTTGGCCTAAATGGGTATAATGGGATAATTTCCACTCCAGCAATAGTTTGGCACTTACATTATACAGTGCTTGGTAGCTGCTGCACCCTTGAGACGGAGAATATGCCAAAATTTACAGTGAGACCCACACTGGAATGATGCCATACTCTCCATATTCACCTACAGAACCAGTCCTTTTTTTTGCTAACATAGAGTTAACATGGAGTGGGAGCAGTCAAAAATATTTTTAAAGAGTTTCTGGTCTAACATTAGATAGGAAGGTTTAGCCAGAGAACTTTCCACTGAAGTGGCACCTTAGCGTCCTTGGCCAGAGGTGCTTCAGACCATGGGAATATCAGGCTGGCACCTCCTACTGCAAAGTGTCCAGCGAGAGGAACATCAGCAGAGCTTGACTTCATCATATAAACCCAGGGTTGCACATGGATACACAGCTCCCAAAACAGAGCTGTGGGGGAAGGAATCCCACCCTCCTGTCAAGAGGGAAATGGAACAAAGGCCTGGCTGAGGCAGCACTGCCGGGATGCCAGCAGAGCTAGCAGAGGGATGGGAGCGGGGCAGGGAGCACCCTGTCACAGGGCAACCCCTGCATCCTCCGTCCTCCAGCACAGGGAGGGGGCCTGCCCAGCCTCTTTTACAGGTGTGCAGGGAACTGGGGGACCCACAGGCTGCTGGGCCTCTCCTCTCCAGCATGTGCACTCCAGATGGGCTGGGACTGAACGCCAGCCAATATGGAATATTATTTATAATAACAATAATAACAATATTAATAACATAAGAACATCTGGTAGCATTTTTTTCCGTCTACCATTTGGCTGGAGGCAGAGGATCCGGGTGACATGACAATGTATTTCTGTTTCCAATTTAGCCCCAGCTCAGCTGCTGCAGTGACTCAGAGACAGGCACTTCCAGGGACACATCCCTGCTCCCAGTCCCGGCTGGCCCCACAGGTGTCCCACCACAGACAGCAGAAGCACGTATGATCATCCAGGCTTGGATTTCCTTTATTGGCTGTTTCACAGGAGACTGCAAGGGGGTTTTTATGCTTCCATGGCTCCTTTCCATCCTACTCTGTGAGGAAGTCACCCAACTACAACGGTGTGCGGTTTCAGACAGAAAACAAAAGCTGGCTGTTTTGAAATCAAACCAGAAGCGGCTCTATTACACATTTCATGCTATTGAAAGTATGTTTGACTTAATACATATTTAAACTATTTTGGTATTGTTTTGAATTCTAAGGCTTTCAAATGCTTCCAGTGAATATGTCACTTCCACCAACAAAGATTTCAGTTTTGACACGCAACCAACATCTAGCCTAAAAAATTAATGCTGTAGTTAAAAACAGACTTCTTTCCTCATTATAGTGACAGAAAGATAAAAGCAAAATTGCCATGGAAGCTGAAGCTGTTGCTCCTAAAGTGTATATAGATAGTTGCAGTAGGAATATTTTTATCCATCCTGCTCATCATTAGTTTCTCCCAGCAAGTTCTAGCTGGGGGGTTGACTTCTTTGGGATCTAGTGAACTGAGGGTGGATTCCTCAGACTTGGAACAGGCTTTCACTTCAAAGCAGTTAATGCATTGTGCACGGATCTGCTCATCTGCTCATCTGCTATAAATTTATACAGGTTGATGACAAACTTAAAAGGTGCACTATTAAAACTTCATGTTCAAGAATAATGTTCATTTAAGTACTTGAGCGTTCTCTCTCAAGTGGCAAAAGACTGAGATTTATGTAAAGTAAATGAAGCGTCCCCCTGATGCCTTTGGAGGCACGTATCCTGTTCCTATCCTTGGGGTCAGCCAGCTCCGCACATATGCTCCAGGACAAATTAGGTCTCAACACTCATTATATTATCAAATTTGCATATCAAGCAGCAAAAAACTGCTGATAAACAGAAAATCCAGGCCTTTGGCTCAGAACTTGTCCAATTACTAAAATCAGTTGCTTTAGATGGCATCTGAAATAAAACCACTTCTCCTAATGCACTTCACACACCACTCAGAGAAAAGATTAAATCTAATTATGCAGCTTGACCTCCTAGTATAGGAGGGCAATGCAAGGTTGCTCCCATCACCTCTGGCTATAGTGCTGTGATTCTTAAAATCCTTAAGATGCAAACTTCAACAGTGCAGCATTATTTATAACTGACAAAAGCCAGGAATTTGGGTTAATTCTACCTCCAGCCTCATTTTAATCCCCACATAGGTTCCCCGTTGTCACAAATATTATTAGCATATGAAATCTGCTGACTGATGAAGTTTGGGGAATTCCAATAACAAAGGAATTTCCACACCCTTAAATCTAACACAATTTCTTAAGCAGACTGTCTGCCAATGTATATTGTAAAGCTCCCCTGGTTGGTTCAACATTCAGTGACAGTAGCCAGGAGCCTGCAGCTCTGGTACACAAATACAAGGCCAGACTTTCACCTCTTGGCCTGGAGAGGCAGTGGCTCCCTTTCCTCTTGGGGATGCATGTGGTGCCACCCAAATAGGAACCCAACATTTGCCTTTCTTTGGGATCTCATGGCTGGCCCTGGGTGCAGTGATTACGTTACAGGGCAGGACACAATCAGACTAGAAATTTGGCAGCTGAACAGCCAGAAGAACAGGGGAAAACAGAGTGGAAATTAGCAGACTTGGGAAAAGAAAACTGGGGAGGAACAAAGAGAGAGCTGTAATCAGAAATCATCTGAAGCAATGCTGTTAATATGTTATCCGTAACAGAGTCCTTGATGACAGTCCAGGACTCTCAGCCTGGGCCAGGGAACTCTCATCTAGAAAGGAGTAAATTCTTACATAGGTTCATGCTATTAATAGTGACAATGCTCAGTAAATCTTACCATGTGCACTGTAAACAAGCTTTTATTCCTGTGGCTCAGGACAAGTCCTTCCAAACCCAGAATTTATCTGTCTCCCAGCTACACAGACCAGAGGTCCAGCTTTGCACTCTGACACTGTGTATGCACAGGCTGCATACATTTTTAGCATAAACAGGTATGATTCACCTTCCTCTTGACCTTCTCAGTTCAGTGTCTCCTCCCTTCCCACATCCTATCTCTCCAAAACAGGGTGTTCCCTCCATGCGGTAGGGCATTCCCTCACATACATGTTCTCTTGCATTATGTGAACTAAAGAAGTATTTGTGACAGTCACCTGGGAGAGGGAGAAGTGGGTTCCTGCCTTTATCTTAAAGATTTGACACAGCAGGAGAGGGGGAACTACATCTCCAGGGTCACCAGAGAGGTCTTGCAGCCTGGAGAGACAGCCTTGCCTCTTCCACTGCTTCCTCTGAATGTGATAATTAAATCCTTGAGCTCAAGGGTGACAGCTGCAATGGGGAGACTGAAGTCCACAATCACAAAGCTTTCTAACCCCTTTTCTCCTACAAGATGGGTTAAACCATCTTTTCACACATCTCCCTGGTAAAGCTACGTGTGTGTTCAAAATGTGTGTCCCACAGGCTGGGTAAGCAGGTAGAGCTGGAACTGAAAGAGGGCAGGTTTCGATTTGATATGAGAAAGAAATTATTTACCATGAAGGTGGTGAGACACTGGAACAGGTTGCCCAGAGAAGCTGTGGATACCCCATCCCTGGAAGTGTTTAAGGGCAGGCTGGATGGGGCTTTGACAACCTGGTCTAGTGAAAAGTGTCCCTGCCCATGGCAGAAGGGATGAAACGAAATGATCTTTAGAGACCCTCTCAACCCAAACCATTCTGTGATTCTATAAAATACCTTCTCAGTCCTTCAGGGTGTGTCTTACTTTACCACCAGAGGTAAGAATTGAGCCAGTCAGCCAGTCTTTGAATACTGATTCTCGGTGTAGCAGATGACCAAACACCTTCAAGCAGAGGTGCTCTGCTCCCCACTCCAGGATTTCAATAGCATATTGCCAAGAAATCCTGCACATCAACACTGATTTTATGGTAAGAGTTTTAAAATGCAGGTGTGGAGGGCTGATGAAAGATCCCCAAAACAATGTGGGCTATGGTGTCAATGGAACCATGGATTACTCTGCCTTCTCAAAAAGGATGCAAAGCTCCCTCCTAACACCAGGTTAGTGTTGCTTTTAGTGATCTGTGGGCTCATGTTGTGGGGGAAGGAAGAGAAATATTTCTTGCATTGATAAAGAGAGGACCCTGGAGTGGTCAGTAAATGGGAGAAGATATGAAGATGACCAGAACCATATTGATTGCTGTCAGCAAGTGACTCGGAGCACAGCCGCTTCCAACATCTTTATAAGAAAAAGTAAAAGGCTAGGGAACAGGAGAAGTCATCCAGCCCAGTAAATCAGGATGGACAGTCCGTCTCTGCACTGAGTACATGAGTTGGTCCAGCTCCTACCACAAAATAGCAGAAGCTGGAGGGCTACACCCACTTAACTTCAACCAGCTTTTGCTAATATGGGACCTTCACCACACATTTTGGGAGATCAAGAAACAGAGTGCTACTGGCTACATTACAATGAACAAAATAAGCAGCAAAGTGACAGCATGTGGGTAATAAAAATAATAGCCAGTGGGAAACATGAGGAATCATTTAAGTGATGCAAGAGAAATGATATACATCTGAGTATATTTTTTCATAGGCAAACACATGAAAACTGGTCCTCCAGCAAAACTGGGGTACAGCCAGGGACTTAGATGTTGCAATGTTTTAATTTGCAGATTTCCTGTTGCCTAGCAGAATCCTCAGCCAAGAATTAGACAGTCAAGATACAATTCCTGGGGAGAATTAGGTGCCTTGGAAGAGTATTCCTAGAAACCAGCACACTGAGTATGAAGTTATTCACACTGCCCTGGAGAAACCACAGAAGAACAGAATGGGACCACAGTCACAGACAGCAAAAATATCTCTCTGCTCAGCCTGAATCCTCCCCTGAAGGAAAAGAGTTCAGGCCCAGTCAAGCCTTTGTCGCAGAAAGATACTTTGCTTTTTTTCTTCACCTCCCATTGCATCCAGTATCTCAGTAGCTAGGTCGCTCTTAACAGAGAAGGAAAACCTGCTTCACACCCCCACGCTGCCTGATCTGCAGCAAGGATTTGGTGCCGTCTGCTGCACAGGCACTCACATCAAAGCAGGCTCACCTCCACCCTCTCCCTCCCCCAGCAACTGTGCAAGGAGAAGCAAGGCCCAGCCTGAGAAGAAGAGAGAAGGCCAGCAAACAGCTGTGCAGGGAGAAGATGTGCTCCATTTGAGAACTTGCTCTGCAAAAACTCGGAGATAAGCGGGGCTCTGAAAAGACCAGCTGCAGCTGCCATAAGCATGACAACAGACAGAAGTTGAGATGCACAGCATGGCCTTTCAAGTGTGCCTAGAAATCAGGACTTAGGTGCCCTGAGACATCCACCCATCTGACACTAACACACCCATCCCATAGCTGCCTGTATTACCCATAGGAAATACGCAGATTTAGATAAACTTTATAAAAGCTTTATGAGGAAGTTTCCTCGCCAGCTCTTTGTCAGGATTTTCTCACCCCTGTGTTAGGCATGGAAAACTGACAGACAGATTCTTGTTATCTTCCCGTATGTTTGCTACCTTGTGAATGAAGACTGCTCTCCCAGGGAAGAAAAGCGTAGCTGCGTATTTCTTTCGTATCAGAAGTCTGTCAGAAATCAACCTTCTCTTTATGCCCACTTATTAAGTGCATAAGAGTAATATTAATGTGAAACCAGCTGATATATCCAAGAAACAACTATGCCGAAGAATATGTATGCGATTTTATGCACTAAGAGTAAAATGCTTCTGCATGAGCAGAACCCATTTAGGAAATATTATAATTATGACAGCTGTATACTGCTTGCAGGCAACCTCTCCACTGATTTTGGTTGGCATGCGGACCTTCAGGCACTAGAGAAACCTGCTTTAAAATAATTAAAATATACTTCTAATTGTACAATTAAGAATAATCTTGACAGTCTAACCTCATAGGGAAAACAAAAACAAAAAAACCTCAAACATTTTGAAACCAGCATGAATCATATATGCTTTAGACTTGTATTAAGGATTTTTTAAAATTTAAGATAAATGTGCACTAACTCATTTTCAATATGGCATTACTCCCAGTCTCAGATCCAACAGATTTCTCTCTCTGGGACTGCCAATGAACCTTTCCCTCTTCAGGCAAGTAATTTTCATTAGTGTCTTATCTAGCTCCTTGAGACAGGCTTCCCTGCTAGATAAACCACTGCAATTTGAAACTGTAGGGAAGCAAACTGCAAACCTCTTTGCCCAGAAAGACTGTAAACATTCAGGCACGAAACAAACAAAACAACCTTTGAGTTAATGAGGATGAATGTCAATAGCCACATTGTTTTCTGCTGAGTATTCTAGACTGAAAGGATTGAGATAAGCAGGACTCAGTGCTGCTGATGTAGTTCAATTTACCAGTTAATGGAATGTGCTTCAGAACAATGTACCCAAACTGGTCTGAGTAAAAGCACCAAGAAATAGACAATTTTTCTGACCATAGGAGACCACCTCCCACCTCTCAATAGTACCCCAGATTACTCCCTTGTTATAATTAAGGGTATGTAGGGTATTATTGGTGGCAAAATACACAGGACCTATTTAGCAATTGGCTGCACAAAACAATAGCAAATGGACCACAAAAACAATAATCCTGTGCTGGCAGAGATGGACACTGGATGATCTAATTGACCTTCTGCATTTGAACCTTGTCATCTATCACTGGCTATGGGCTGCAGAAGAATGGAAAACGTGTAAGACGAAAACAGGTTTAACAATAGAAAAAGAAAACACAAATGCAAATGCAGAATGCAATACGATTGCTCAAGATGCAAATTATAACCAGACCCAGGGACAGATTAAGAAATGACGAATACACTCAAGAGTGCCAGACTCCAAATGGTAGGTTACTGTAATGCCTCCTTTTTAACCCCACTCAGACACTGAGCCAGCAGTAAACATCATTTTCAGGACTTGGCACTTCTTATGTTCAGGATATAGGCAGAAATGCACATTCGAAGCTCCAGTTTTACTTCTAGGTCTACAGCACTGTTGCACTAGAGGCAACAACTTAGACTTCATTTTTCAATAGGAAGAATTACAGAAAGTAGATAATTTCATCGAGACAGCTGAAGACCAGATAAAGCCTGTACCTGTGGAAGATGACTAATGCATGATCTCTGAACACAGCTCTAGAAACCCTGATTTCCAGTTTATTCTAGGAGCTATGTGAATGGTACTGCTGCCACCAGCTGAAAAAGTACCTTGGAGTTCTACCATAGGCAGCCTGAAAGTCTTTGGTTTGTAGAACAAGTTAATCTGCATTTTTTCAATTTCTGCAACCTGTGCCATGGCCTGAGGACAACAGCATGCTAAATGTTTCTCAACACTCCCCTTCAAGATTCTCCATCCTTTTTCCAAGGCTCAGGCACATCATCTTCCCAAGCAAAATACAGGAAAGGAGACTCTTCTGTTCTAGAATTGTTCTCCTCTCTTTCTTCGGGAAACAATGGACTTGCTTCCCAATTCCTGGTAAAGAAGCAGCACAAATGCATCCCCACTTTGTCCAGGTGAAGCTCAAAAGCAGAAACTTTACGGAGGAGAGAAAACCAAGAAAAGTGAGAGGCCAGAGCTCTGCTCACTTTCATCTCTGCTTCTCAGCTGAAGGTCCACAGAGCACCAGGATTTCTACATCAGCAGATGGCCAGTAAAATGATTACACCTTGTTTCAAGCAAACCCACAGTTTCTAAAGGGGTTTGCTGAGAAGCATCACCACCTGCTGGAGAAAACAGTGGGAGCCAGTCACTCAGCGACCAGTTTTTATGGGTTGGCAGGACCTATTGGCTGGCATGAAGACATTTTTATTACCAACACATATAATCAAATTGTCTGTCTGATAACAAGATTAAGCTAGGATTTTGCAAAGTGATTAACTTGATTCCCAAAGATTCTCTTACTTGTTACTCACCATTTTATCAAATAAAGAGAGGGAAACAGAAAGGTTCATAGATTTTATATGACTATATCATTCTTCAATAAAGAAAAGTTAAGAAATACTACCCTTATTCAAAATATTCAAAGACATATAATATTACAAATCCCCCTATTCTCTGCCATGTGATTTTCAAAGTTAGATTAAGAAGGGAAAAATATAACCTTAAAACAGACAGATCAACCTCTCCCAAGATCCTTGTTTCAATAGAAGTGGAGCTGAATGTATATGAATGAACTCCTATTTTGTGGTTTCCCAATTTCTTCTCTTGCAAGTAGAATTAATAACAATTTTAGGTTCATTCTATTAATTAGATCTTAAATATAAACAATTTCTGTCCTCTGTCTCTATCAAAACATCACTGATCTCAAAAATACTCCAAGAGCTCTAGTAAGCTGTTACAGGTCTCTATTGAACAATTCCTTTGCAAATCAGATTGACATGGAACAATTTTGTTGGCCAAGAAAACCAAGAACTCAGCCAAAAAAAGAAACCAAAAAAAACCCCCGGACCTTTCCCCTCAGTTTTCATGCAAACACACAACTGTAATAATATTTGAGCATATTTTACCATCAGAATCAACTACTTCACTCTTAAACAACTTACAGTGTTTAGCCAGCTATCCAACTAAACTGCTGGTCTCTCCAAACAATTAGTCATATTTTAAACCAATGATAACAGGCAAGATCATGGTTTCCATAATAAATATATCTAAGATGATCATTTTAGTAGCAACCATACTTTGTATCCATTTCTCCAATATATATGTTATTGTATGCATTTCAAGGCTGTTAATAATCAGATGACAACTGTTGGAGAAGAGAAAATAAACTGAAGCTGGTATATATCCCAACTCATCCTGAGTTTCTGCTTCTGGAGCAGGAGTCAGTAAAATGAAAGGTCTCAATAAACTTCATTCTGTCATAAGAAATGAATAGTAAAGAGGAAGGAGGAAGGTGAACACACAAAGCAAACAGAACGAGACCTTGGCATTTCAAACTCCCAGTTCATATAAAGAGATGCTATTTCCTTTGGGTTTAAATCCCTACCCCACCTTATTGCTGTGTTGCACATTATACATACAGGCCCTATCCATTTACTTGACTGGATAAGCACAGTGTGTTCCCAGAACTGCGACCACCAGGAGAACCCACGTCACCAGTGGCCAGCCCAAGAGACCAGCTCTTCTGCACCTGCCAAGGGGTGAGTGGTTCTACTGACACAAAGCAGACACGTTTAGAGACAAGGACATGGCACACTTTGGTCCTTCCAAGCCCTGCACCACCAGGCACAATGTCCCGCTTTGACAGAAGAGGTATCGACAGCACAAAACAAAGCAGCTGACTTCCCACTGCAGGAGAAGGGGAGTGGGGGGACTTTGGGAGAATGGGGGTCTGTGGTGGCCTGAGGCACCTGGGCACAGATCCCCTTCCCCTCTCACTGCCCATCAGGGCATGTGCTCAGAGGAGACCTGACAGTGGCTGCCGGTACATTGCCTCAAAGCCATCTGCAGCAGGACCCCCTTCTCACGAGGACTGTCTGAATTAAAGACATTTGGAAACAAAACCCAGACTTTGGTGTGGGGCTTTTTGGAGCTGGGTTTTGTTGTGGTTTGGTATTTTTTTCAGGCAAACATTAATGTAGCAGAGAGCACCTGAACTAACTGAAATCTAAGTGACAATGTGGGGAAAGGAGAGGGGAAGGAATGGGGAAAGGAGTGGAATAGCTTGGTCATCAGTAATTCTGTACCTACAATAATTCCTAAACTACCTAAGCATATGCAAAACTGCATAGACTGAAGTCTTCCTCTGGCTCACCTCCAAGACATTAATGCAGATACGCTCATAATTAACGAGATTTCATATTTTGTGAGAACTCATCATTTCCAACTCAATGTAAGAAGAGTAATTTTGGAGGGGTCAGTTGCCCTTTCTTATCCAAAGAACTTGCACCAATATAAAATTAATAAGTGGGAGGAGAATTAAAGCATGTCACTGGAAACTGGACAATTTGAGTCTCTGGAGATACACATCTCTCTTTACAGGTCATTCTTTGATATTTTTCTTTAAAAGCCTGAAAGAGTACAAGCAATTGAATCCCAATTAAACCCTTACAGTGTCTGCAGGGCATTTTTTCCATTACAGGTTCAATAACCTAAGTGAGGTATTTTAGTTCTGTAGAGTCTGGATTTACAAAAACACACAAACACGCATGTCTTTGAATGCGGAAACTCCTGGTTTATACAGTCACATACTGAGATCAGTTCTGAGGAAACTCAAAAACTACAGTGCAGTTTTGTGTGCAATAGGACAGTCAGCAGATGGGGATCGTTTTGAAGAAAGGCACCCCCTTTGCTCCACTTAGAGCAGCTGTGAGTCCAAGTGAAGCATACCTGGCCATTGTAGCTGCAAACGCATCCTACAGCTGCTGCAGGGACTCCTGCAAAGTTACAGTCCTGGTGCTTTGTTATAAATAAAGCGACTTGTGGGACTGAGTGCTTCACGTTTGTGATTCAACAAATGTTCTGTACCTCCTTCTTCAGAACTTTTGTATTAGCAGAGCAGATTAGTTGGACACTTTACAAACTGCCCTATCCGATTTCCCAGGTCCTTCAAATCTGCAAAGCAAAAGGTGAAGGGTACCAGAAGACTCTTGGGTACCAAGCTCACAGACTGTCAAAACCTTAAGCCAAGGAGCTGTTAAGTCTCCTTTTCTCCACCCAGACTATAAAGAGGGTATAATATTTCATGGTAAAATATTGCCATGGAAGACATTTGCCTGTGTTTTTTTAAAATAAAGTCTGTTTGGCAGCTATAGGGAAAAAATGATGGATTTTTCCATCTCTAGAGTCTATTATTCCAACTTCATTTAGGAATAGCAATCCAGTATCCATCTGTAGAAGTAAAGGCTAGAAAGGCAGAGTTAAGCACAGACATAAAATCACAGGCTGCTGGAACAGCCAACACGATCAGCTATGCATATCTGGTAGCCAGTAATCTGATAGTCTGGTTTCTTACCTTAAGACTGAAAATATCAATCATCATAGAATGGGAATTCATTTGTAGAAGAAAAAACATAAAACTTTGAAAATAATCTTCTAGTCATGTGTTGGAGGTACCTGACCACACCATCCTCTTCTTTGTGCTGATGTGTTGCATCCTGTGAAGAACGCTAAGACAGCCTCTCTGAAATGTTGTGACGTTTTTCTCTTCACCTTGTCACAGCTCGGCTGAGTGATGGAGGAGGATTGAATGGTCTATTCTCTCTGGAGTGAGAGAATAGTGTCAACACTGCTATAGATTTCAGATCTGGCAAAACGTGTCTGAAGGTGACACGGAAGAACAGTAAGTTTTAAATGACATCTCCGCTCTCATATGACTCCCATGAAAATTTGCCATTAATAGCAGAAAGCTTTCTTAAAAATTAAATTTTATTCTTGTGCCTCTCATACTTAGTATCTCAGCCCAATGCTTATTTAAATAAGGCAGACACTTGGTTTAGATGTGGAGGATAAGCAACAATTCCAGTTTCAATGAAAATCTATGGGTGTGTTCTAGTCCCAGCATCATCAGTGCTCACAGACTAGCAATACTCCCTAGATAAATGAGTATTTATTGATGTTAGCAGTCACAGACATTAATTTTTTACTTTGGAAATCCTAACACAGATGGAAGTTCTTTTGTGGAAGAAATCTTTCAGATAAGCTTTGAAGAGAACTGCTACAATAAAGGATTGATTTTTCTCAGTTTCCTAGGTCTTGATCTGTTTGCCGTAGTTTAGTATAAAATAAAGAGTAGCCTTATTACAAGTAACAAGACAGAGTGAATGAAACCAATTATGCAGATTACTAGCTTTGAAGTTTTGCTTGAAGATTGTTCTAATTGTCCAGAAAAATTTAACAGTAATTGACAAATTCACTTGCATTGTTTCTCATGGTACCAGGAAGTTTTGTTCAAGAAAACATACAACATATTGAGGACAATTACTTTATATTACACCATTAATTTGCCCAGTTATTTTAAAATCATTCTTTCTTTCATGTATTTTTAGTACAGTCCTATGGATCATTGGTTCTTTCCAGTTAGAAAGCAAATTGATGTAAATAGTGCCTAAAAGCACTAAAATATTAAATGTTACAACATAACCTGTGAAATTACTAGTTTCACAGATAAGATACAGGTTGAGAATTACAGGTCCAGAACATTTTGCTTCCCTGACCTCCTAGCACAGAAAAAAATTCCAGTGGATGTACAGATTTGTGAGCTGGTTGTAATCAATCAGCTAGATCAACTAGCTCTAGAAGAGAAGCTGGTTGAGTGAAGCTGGTAGAGTGGTTTGGGAGCTAGCCTGAGACTTGGGAGATGTACATTTTCCCACTCCACTATGACATCATGTATGCCCTTGGGCAAGTCGTGTTTCTAAAATGGGAATAATGTCTATTTCATAAGGATCTTCTGAGGACAAATGCATTCAAGAATGCAAGGCACTCAAATTACAGAACCATAGGGACATAGAAAGGTTGGGTTGGAAGGGCCTTAAAGATCATCTCATTCCAACTCCCCTGCCAGAGGCAGGGACACCTTCCGCTAGACCAGGTTGCTCAGAGCTCAGGTTGCATCCAACCTGGCCTTAAACACTTCCAGGGATGGCGCATCCACAGCTCTGGGAAAGCTGTTCCAGTGCCTCAACAACCTCTCAGGGAAGAATTTCTCCCTAATATCTAATCAAAATCTACCCTCTTCCAGTTTAAAACTGTTACCCCTTGTCCTAGCACTACACTCCCTAATAAGTAATCCCTCTTTACTGTAGTTCTCCTTTAGGTACTGTAAGACTGCCATAAGGTCTCTCTGGAGCCTCCTCCATGCTGAACAACCTCAACTCTCAGTCTGTCATCCTAGGAGAGGTGCTCCAGCCCCCTGATCATCTTTGTGGCTTCCTCTAGACCTGCTTGAACAAATCAATGTTTTTCTTTCTTATCTTGAGAGCCTGAGAACTTGTGATTAACATAAATACATAGAGTAACTTTGTAAGCTCTGTATTTGGAAACATTACAGGGTGAGGAGTTTTGGGTTCCCATATAATTTGCAGAAGGAAGTGCCACAGCAAAGAGTCTTAACCTTGCCTTCCTGAAGGCAGATGTTCTACCCAGGAAGATGTTCCCTAGCCCAGAGATGAATGTGTTCTTGCATTTCACACACAGAAACCACCTTCCTGCTTTGGGCAGAATATAAAATCTGGGTTACCTGCTGCAGTCACAGCTGCTGCTCTGTCACCCTTGTACCACTTCATCATCTCAGCATATGGTACAAACACCCCCATGTGGCATCTCAGTCCAGACACCTCCCAAAACTCCTCTGTGTGCTGCTGTTTGTTGGGTAACTGACTTAACCTGCTACACAACCCTGCCGCTCCCTCACGTTATTGAGGGAGGGATTAACCAGCCAGAGATCTCACACCTTCAGTCTGGCTTATGTCCTGCCACACAGACAAGGACTGTCTCACCAAACCACAGAGAGAAAAAAATCAACAGCCCAGCACATCCTCACACCAGCTACCCAGGCATGCTCTTGAAATGCTTGGGTTAATACATTGCAGTGTTCAAATGAAAGGAATCCCAGGACACTCCTCAGCTGACAGACTGAGAGGAAAGGATTGATTTCTCAGTAAAAATCAGTAGCCACTGAGATGAAAATCCAAATAGGCCAAAGAACAAAGCAGAAACATACTGTGTTCCAAAAGGGCCACTCTCACAGTGTTGGAAACTATTATAAGCCAAATCAGCTTGGAGAGAGAATTTTTGAAAGGAAAAGAGAAGTAGTAATTAAATAGGTGTAATTAAATAATAGTAGTATATATATTAAATATATGTATTAATAATAGTAGTAATTAAATAAATAGGAGGTATTAAAAAAGAGAGCACTGAATAAATAAATATCCACAATCACACACAAAAAAAGGCAACTTTTGCTCTGTGGCACATAGTGTTGTTAGACTTCTCCACACCTTAAAACCCTCCAAAATTTGAAAAGAGACCAAATGCTGCAGGGCTGCACACCTCTTTTTGCTCCTCCAAGGAGGTAAATCCCATGGACCATTTGCAGCTCCACTACTGATCCTCATGGTTCCTCTGTGTTAACTTTGGCACACCGTGCCCCTGGATCACAAGAAGAAAAGAAAGCTTTTTCACAATCCTTCAGCTAAGGGAAAAATGTAATAAAGCATTAGGTCTCAAGTTAATAAACAATCCCCAAAGGCAACCCTTCTCACTTTAGTGTATCTTCCTTTTTCTCAAAGGCATTGTCTGAATTTCCTTCTTCTCAGGTGAGCTGTTGGATCAGCTCATGGTGGTCATGAAGCTGTGGTCTCTCACACGAGAGACCATCATCTGCTTTCCTTCTGCCTGGAGGTCCTTGAGCAATTCAGCAAAGAGCTTCACAGCCTCCACAGTCAGCCTGAGGTCTAGGAGTGATGAGAGACCACAGCTTCATGACCACAACAAGCTGATCCAAGAGCTCACCTCTGAAGGTGGAAATTCGTTCCCTTGGGGTAATCTGTTTCAGCAAAATAACCATTTTTATGCTGGTTCAGTATGCTGAACTGGCACAAGAAATGCTTCAGTAAGAATTACAGTCAGTGTAAGAGTGGGTAACTCTGCTGAGAAGAGGGTGAGAAAAGCCAGGACCAGGGAATAGGGAAAAGGCACAAACCCCACTCATTTCAGCAGCACTGCACTGTCACATTAGCATCCATGCTTGTGAAACCGCAGGCTGAGGACTTGCTGTGGAGCAATAACTCATCTGCAGAACCTTTCATGAAGTGTAATCCAGTACTCCCAAGCAGGATTCATATCTTACCCATTATCTCCCCAAAGCATCATACATATAAAGTAACAATCTAGTGAAAGGGGAAATAAAACTAGCTGCATAAATATTTAGATAACCCATGATAAAATGAGAAGTAGCCAGCAGCTCATAGAAATCATGAGCCACAAACTTGGTAAGATGGACAAAAAGACAAAAGGAAATAAATTCTGTGACTGCCAAGACAGCAAGAGAGATTTTGATCTTTGGGTGTTTGCTCTCCTGGGTGTTTCTTGAATTACTGTTTTTTTTCTTGTATATCAAACCAAATTGGTTCATTTTTGGATGGACAAAGTAGATGAAAACAAATAGGGCAAAACTATTTCATAAATATTCTCATCCAGCATAACAGAAACAGGGGCTTGCTTGTATGCAATGAAGGTGAATTAACTGGCCTCATTGTAAATAAAGCAGTTCAGTAAAAAACAGACGTTACCAATCAGAGTAGCTCCTAAATGAATAAGTCTAAGTTGTGCACATGCAAGAGCTCCAGAAGAGCAGATGGACAAGTGCTCTGGACTCACGCCTCTCCACTGACTAGAAGGAGACTAACACAACTGCTTGAGATATAGCACTGACATGAAAGACTAGGTGCCTCGAGACTACACTCACGCCGACCTCAAGGCATCCTGAGAAGGCAAGAAAAACTCAAAGCAGCAGGAAACAGCCTCTCAAGCTCATACTCGCTGAATGGCGATGGAGCAAAACAGCAGCTAATGGGGACAAGGAGCACACCCCACAAAAACAAAGCCCTTGGCCCACCGGAAATTAGTGGAAAGGGTCAGTCTCCCACAGAAGAACAGAGGTGCTGCATGTCTTCACATGCCAGCAGGCACAGCTTGGAGACAGGAGATGCTGCTGTGCCTACATTATCTCCCATAATGCTTTAGAAGTGCCCACATCCTTCACAACCTTCAGATTTGCCAGAAATTGCAAGTGGGGAAAGCTGCTGTTGTTCCTAATGATTAACAGGCTATGCCATAAATATAACTGGCAATACTCATGCTCCTTCTCCGTGCAGGTGGTGCTCCAGGCAGGCCAGCAAGGTGCTTGGAGCATCTGCAGCAAGGAGCTCCGGCCATCCCCCAGGCAGCGCTGGGATCTAAGACAACGTGCTCACAAGTGGCTTTCAAGTGCCTTTGTGAGCTGCAGCCTCACACCTGGAGGGGATGTGCTGGTGAAGAGGGCAGCCTGTGGCAAGGCCATGGGAAGAGGCTGTCAGCATCCCAGAGCACTGCCCATGTTCAGAGCACTGCCTTTTCTTGGCCTCAGCATGGCCATGAAGGGAGGGACTCACAGAGCAAGGGCTTAGTAAGCTCACAAGTTTCCAGAAGACTCTCCTGGCAAAAGGGAAGAGGAGCAGGAACATGGGCCACTTGCCAGGGATCGATTTGTCCAATTTAAAGAAATTAATTTAATTTTCTGTGGCAGTAGGAAAGCGTGCAGCTGCTGGCTCCAGGAAGCCTGGACAGTAAGACAACACGGCGCCAATGCTGCTAGAATTAAGCAAGTGAGGTGAACACCCAGCAGCCAGGACTCAGGAAGCTTGGTGGCTTCACATCCTTGCAATGACAGGCTTGCACACCCACCGTTTCCATTCTGAACTCTTACATCCCAGGGCGGCAACTCTCTCCAAAATCCAGGCTGGCTGTTAACATTTAGTGTAGCTGGTACAAGATAGTGTTTAAAAATCCCACCATTCTGCAATTAAAACCTCGCCCTGCAAAAGCCAGGGGTCTGTCCTGCAAATGAGAGCCCCAGCAGGCCGCTGGAGTGGTGGGACCCAGTGTCCCAGCCCATGGAGGTGAAAGGCAGGGAGAATACTAACAACTGTGTAATTACAAAATTATGTTTACTTTTTAGTTTTCTTTTTTTTCTTTTTTTTTTTTTTGTCAGAAGATAAGAACAGTTGGAGAAGTATATGCTGTGGGGCCTCAGCACATCTACTGCCAGGATTTGCTGTTTGAGGCTTTCATCCATCCAGTTTTAATCCAAATTAGTAGGAGCTTCAGAAAGGGATTCTGGCAAAGTCACAGCTGGAAAGATTTTCATCATTAATTCTGCCAGGCATATAAAAATACAATTAAAAAAAAATAGGAAGGGGGTGGGCTATAACAGCTCTTGGCACAAAGTTGTTTTGGTTTGCTTTTAGAGTAAAAACAAAAACCAAAATAAAATCCGTATTTAATTAAGAAATAATCCTTATCTTTGTCTTCCTTGACATTTTTACATAAGGCTAAAAAAAATGCCATTCTATGATTATTATAGAATTAATTTCTTTGCTTTGTAAAGAGGCGGGGCAGCTGGGGGTGAGTGGGGAGGGCCAGCTCCCCTGGCCCCAGCAGCACAGGGCTGTGCAGATTTTTGGCAGGTCATTCCCTGCAGCAAACAGCAGTAGTTTAACGAGTTCAGCCTGCAGCTTGTCAGTGGGAACACCAGAACAGGGAGGCAGCATAAGCACAGGTGGTGCCTGGCGCTTGTGTGTGTTCACCCAGTGAGCACCAGCACGTCCACACTGCCTGGGACCAGCTCCTCAGCAAGGACAGGACCAGAGGTGCACACACACTTCTGTGACAGCTCCTGTTCCAAGCTGTGGAGACTAAAACATGACATTTTGCAAGTGCCAACTTTAACAAATGCTGCTTAAGCAAACCAGCTCCTTTTCTCATGTAATTTCATTTATCCAAGGAGTGTTAAGGAATGAGGCTTGAGCAAGGGCACACAAGTACTCTCTACCACATGCATTCTGAAGAGAGAGTAGAAACTTCCCAAAATGCTTCTAAATTGCTATGGGTCTGTTTATTAATGAGACATAAGGCTCCCTTGAGGACAGAAACTTATGTCCTATGGTGCTGCTCGTGATTCTGGTTATCCTAGTCTCTGTCACAGCTGTTATTGCAATAAACCCATTGGACCTGCCCAGCCCTTCTCTCTTAGATCTCAAAGCTTTAAACCAACTACCTCAAGACAAACCTGATTTATAAAGGCATGAATTGTGACCACAGAGGCATCGTTCCACCCATCACACACATTCACACAAAGAAGACAACCATGAACAACTCAGTGGAGAAGGCAGCCTGTATGTAAACGTAAGGAGATAGACTGAGGAATTGGACTGGGGAATGAGATGCTGGAAAGCAGTGTTGTGGAAAGGGATCCGGGGGTCCTGGTCAAAAGAGTTGAACATGAGTCAGCAGTGCCCTGGCAGCCAGGAGGGCCAACCTTGTCCTGGGGTGCATCAGGCACAGCATTTCAGCCAGGCAAGGGAGACACTCTGCTCTGCAATGGGGCAGCCTCACCTTGAATATTGTGTGCAGTTTGGGGTTCCACAATGTAATAAAAACATTAAGCTATTAGAGAGTGTCCAAAGAAGGGCCATAAGGACAAAGAAGGGGCTGGAAAGGAAGCCTTATGAAAGCAACTGAGGTCACTTGGGTCTTTTCAGCTTATTTTCCTGTTGTCAGGAAACAACTGAGGGGAGACCACAATGAGGTCTTCAACATCCTTGTGAGGAGGAGGGGCGAGCACTGATCTCTTCTCTGTGGTGACCAATGACAGGACTCGAGGAAACGGCATGAAGCTGAGGTGGGGGAGGTTTAGGTTGGATATCAGGTAAAGGTTCCTCCCCCAGAGGGTGGTTGGGCTCTGGAACAGGCTCCCCAGGAAGCGGTCACAGCACCAAGCCTGACAGAGTTCAAGAAGCATCTGGACAACGCTCTCAGGCACATGGTGATTTCCTGGAGATGTTCTGTGCAGGGCCAGGAGGTGCACTCGATGATCCTGATGGGTCCCTTCCAATGCAGCATATTCTGTGATTCTGCAACAGATCCAACTACTCAAAGGATTTTCTCCACATAGCTGTGTTTCATGTCCAGCCAAAAATCATAGTATTTAAGGAACCTTGGCTATTAGTTGCTAAGAACTTTCATAACTAAATTTATTCTGTACTGCAGTTATCCACTTGCATTTTCCCTATTGCTACATCAATAGAAGAAAAGATAGAACAAGGATTAGTTTTGCCTCCAAAATACACAGCATAATTCTCAGTGTTTAGTGGAAATCTTCCATATTGGTCTCAGGATAAAGCAAAGACACTCTGGGCTGTCCAGTCATGGCGCTGAACACCCGCCCCTAGACATCAGTCAGAGACATCCCACCTTCTGGGACAGACTCCAGAGAAGGAAATACTGTGATTAACTATGACTACTTTGCCAATGGTATCTCCTTATGGAGATGAGACTTTTAGGAGTTATGTATTTAATTATAATTAACTACTTATCCTATTACATATAATAACATGACCTGTTATTTTGCACTGTATTAATGAAATAGTTATTAGAATGAATCCATGAAGAACTAATTTTAAAACAGAATTTATAATCAAGTGGAATTTTCATTGGAAAAAAACTTCAAATAACATTTCCTTTTGGAAAGAATTATGTGACACACACAGAGTGATACTATTCTGTTTTGAACATGTTTAGATTTTTTTATTTTCACCTCTTTTATTCAAGGCAACAAAAATATGGATTAGAATCTCAGATGATCATTAACATATCATTGTAAAAATCATCTTTTTCCAGCACCTAAAAACTGAATTAAAAAAAAAAGTAACTTTCGGGGAGTTTTAAATGAAGCAAAATATCCTGATCCTACTTTGCTACTCAAAGTACTCCTTGTTAAACCTGACACACTCAATGGAATCCCCGGCACCTTGGTCTGCTGTGGGTTTTCAGCAGCCTCTGAAGCATCTCCTGGCACCTCCTTGAATGCACGATCAGCCAATAACCCAAGAGCAGCAGCAAAGACACCAAGATTTCCCTCCTGTCAATGGACTTTAGCTTCCAGCTGCCCACCTAACTCTATGCAACACACAAGAGTTAAAAAATAGCTAACCTGGCAAACCTGTCTTGAGATCCAGCGTTGTCAGTGCAGCCAGGCAGAACGTCCATTCTCCAGGACCTTGGGTCTGATGAGGTGCTTTAGCTAACAGTTTTCATCTCGTTGGAGTGCTGTCTACCTCACCCACAGGCTTGGGAAAGCTGGAACTGCTGAGAGGCAGTACAAAATGCAAAATACAGCATACAAAATAACAGCATCCAGGACAGAGAACTATAACGAAAACAGCTGTGAGGATACATACATAAACACAGATTTTTACAGCACACTGAGCCAGTAAAAGAACATCAGATAAATGTATTAAAAGGGTAGCACAGGGACAGGTAAGACATATTTTGCATTTTTAAATTACGTGATCACCAAAATCAATTACAGGAGAGAATAAGGTTAAAGAAACAGGGGTTTTTTTGCAAATATCAAACAAAAAAGAAAGGCAGAGAGGGATATCGGTCTCTTTGTTCTCCTGGATACCCACAATTCTATTTTTATTAGGAAGAAGTTTCCAGACTGAAAAGACAGCCTTGTTCAACTCTGGACCTCAGTTTAAACTGCAAACCAAACTAAACAGCAAAGGAAGAACACATTAAATTTTTCTTCCCAGCTTCTATGAAGGGGTGGAGAGTTAGGAAAAAGAAACATGGTGGTGATGGGAGCTGAGCCAGAAGCTGAACCTCCTGCCAACTAACCCCAGAGATCTTCTTGTCCAACGGGGAAACCTGCAACCACTGTGTATCATCCCTGTCCCTCTTTCCTGCTCTAACTGGACATTTTTGTCTCTGGAAACCTGTGGCCAGAGGACAGTGGAAAGTCACAGAGTCACCACTGTGTGATACCCTTCTCTGGCTGATGGCATTGAAGCTGTGGAATTGTCCTAGAGACACTGGAAAAAAACCCATTAAGAATAAAGTAGAGATAGAAGGAAAGCAAAGATTCAGAATTATTAAGGCATTGCCTCCCTATAACATTTCTACATTTAACCAATAACAAAGCACCCTGAAGACACGTGGTTTATCTTCCTAGCACCATTTTTCAGTAATTTTGGACAGGTAAGCCTTGACTGAGAACTCACAAAAATTTGACTGCCTTCTGGCAGCTGTGGTGCGTATGAACACCTGTGACCTTGCTAAGTCACAACGCTGAGTGCTTGTCTAATAAAAAGAGAAACTGAGCTGTTAAGGACTTTCACTACAGCCTTCCAGGCCTCTGGATCAGGTAGAGAGGAATAAAGGGCCCATCAAAACCAACCGTCAAGAGCTGCTGTTGGAGAGTCCATGTCCAGTGAGGAGACATTGCCTCTCTACTGGAAGGGACCCAGATGTTATCCCATTAACAGACACCAGCTTCTTAAGATGGTTTACAGGGAGAGCTGCACTATCCTTGAGAAGTTCACCAGGCTGACACATCTGCTTGACTCCTCTCAATGATAAGGAGAAACTACTGAGTCTGAGTTTCTGCAAATTTGCCTCATGGCTTGAGTAGAAGTGGGAAGTTCAGCCAAGACCCTTGTGGTCCTACTAAGAAAGCTTTTTTTGTATGCTTTTACTTGTGTCTCTTTGTCTTAATGAGAAGATCAAGAAGCAGCAGTGCCAGCACTGGTTGTAGTAGCAGAAACAAAAAAAAATTGGTTAGAGTTTTTGCCCAGGTCTTGTTTCCATGTGGGTTCTCTGATGTTTAGAGTTGAACTCGTATTACAGCCTTTTCCTTGGAAGAGATTGTCTTCTTCTTCACTCCCTCTGCCTATCTCAACAGAAGTGTAGCTCCATTACCTCTAAGACATCATCAAACCTTGACCTTCTGTTAAACTCGCTCAAATTGGCCACTAATTATAAAAAGTACTAGGGAGAGATGGCAGGTAAGGTACACAGTAAATGAACAGAAAATCCATTTCCACTACCTTTTCTCATTCTCTTCCCACAGATATGTGGGAGGCTTGCAACCAGAACACCACCACCAGGTAAAGGGATCCTGTAAAAAGAGGGGGCCCTTTCCTTTTGTTGCCTCAACAAATTGCTCTCTACAGCAAGAGAGATTCTGCCCATACGACTTCACAGCCGTTTTCAGCTCCTCCCTCCATCCACTTTGCCGCAGCACAACAAAGCACTCCAAAAATAACATTTAGTTTTAAAAACTGGAAAATGGCACAAACCACCCCAAAGGAGAGAATGACAACGGCATGAGTTCAGCGCAGGCTCATGAACTGACGCTCCCCGCCAGGGACAGGAAACTGGAACCTCACGGAAAGAGACTGGATGGAACCAGAGCAAAAGGAAGTGCCAGAAGCTGCGGCCACCGATGGCCAAATCCTGCCGAAAGGACAGCTCAGCCGCCCGGCAGCCCTGCGCTAGGGAGAGCGCCAGGACTGTGTCACCGCTCGGGATCTATAAACGCCTGTGCTCTGGAAGTCTGCACGCACAACAGGCTGGAGCATGCACACTAAGCAAGGAGAAATTTAAAGATGAGGAACATTTCCAAAGGACAGCTTTAAAGTTGGGGGTCAGCAGAGACTGAACATCTGATTTCAATTCTAAATGATTTCTGATTAGCCAAGGTTGATGCAATACCCCAAATACACTAACAGTTTCTGTTCAAAACGGTAACCCTTCAGTAATGACAGCTGGTATGTATGGACTGCTAAACAAAGGCCACACCACCACTGCTGAAGGGACTAGAAGTTGGACCAGGGAAAGGAGAAATAAACTAATTAATTTTTGTTGAATAGGCAGAGCCAGATGTGCCACTACCTTACCTCTTGTATAACCACTTAGATCATATGTAAGGTAACTTTCACGAAAATGGAGTTATAAGTGCACAATAAATGCATCTAGAAAAATTCCTTGCCTGTGACGAACGGAAATTAATTTTAATTTGTTAAGCAATAAAAGCTGAATGCCAAACTGTAATGCTGAAATGCAGACAGGTTTTAAGAAGCAATACATTTTTGATGTAATATTTTGAATTTGATCAATTCAAATTCTGCTCTTGAAAAATTTTCTGAGCTTTGATCTCGCTCCAAGTGGAGTCCAGAAGAACTATTATATGGCTGACATTAAAAGTGTCAAAACAAAGTGATTTATAATGGAAACACAGAAAATAAATCACTATTTGAGAACTTTTTAACACACCACAAATTAGAGCCAGAAGGACAGACTAAGTTGTCATTGAGTTTGTAAGCTTTCCTGCTGCAGCTGAGGACCACAATGAACAGAAGAGCAAATTCAGTTAATGAACTTGATCAGACACACACAATGACCTGTGCCTTCCTTGGAGAGGCACTTAAAAATTATTATCTACAAAGACATTAACACGACCACAGTCAGCGACCTGCAGCAAACTGAGAAGCCGGGCTCCTCTGGCTGGAGCACAGATGCATTCACCAAGGCCCTGCTTGGCGAACGCAGACCAAGAAGAGTATGTGACCATATTTGACCACCAAAACGAGAACAGCCATTAACATCCTGAATTAATGGGCTTAGTGGTTTCCAAATGAGGTATTTTCATGATGGACGTGGTGTGGCTTCAGCAAAGTTTGCCCTTTAACAAATACAGCTTTGGTTTCAAAGATTTGATTAGGCTTAATACCATTAGGGAACCATTACTGATTTTATGCTGTTGTTGTTACTGGTTTAACTATTGATTTCTGAACCAAAAATTGCAGACAGTTGGCTTGACCAAGAGTCAAGGTTTAGGAATGCAAAAGCGAATCCAAGGTACAGATGAGCTTCAGATGTGGACAGGCTTCACAGGGTTTAATAAGCTCTCCAGAGTTTGTCAGGTCACAGAGGCTTGTCTTTTTCTGGGGTGTGCATGAGCCTAGTTGTTTCTTTGCATTTGTTGTTTGTTTTAAACACTTGTGACCTCAGCAAGAGCAAGTGGAATTCATACGAGCAATTATTGCATGCAACAACTAAAAAAACCTCTCACCAATCTTGGTTTATTGTACACCATTTACAAAAAAAAACCCAAAACAAATGAAAATTATCTTAATCAGCAATCCTTGATCACCACCACGTATTTTTAAAACAGCCAGATGTTCACAGTTTAAGAAGCCAAATAATACCACTACTTCCTTGTAAACGTTAATGGTGAAAGAACAATAATAATGGCTTTAGTCAATCATCATTAGTACTTGAAAGTACAAATATAAATTAAATAAGACTCAAAAAACTTGTACAATAAAATATGCTATAAACAAAGCTAATTAAAAAGAACTGCTCCCAACCTGGGTTGTGGGTTTCATCTTGTTTTAAAATTAAAAGCAGTATTTATTTTTCTGAAGCATCCAAATGAATGTTCATATCCAGATGTCCTTACAAAGAAACATGGTCTTCATTCTTTTCTCATTTTTTCACCTGTTTATATAATATTTTACTTCTGATTGTCCTTTTCTTCCTTGGCAATCCTCTTTGTCACACCACTGAAATACTTCTCACGGAAAGAGTTGTGTCCCCTGTATGGCATATACTGACCATCCAACAAGTAAGAGTTCTCATCTTGATCCTGCATGGCATCAAAAGACAAACATTAGACTTGAGGGCAGTGTGTTCAGCACGTATTGCCACCACTCTGCCTCCAGACTTTTTCAAACCATTACATGCAAGGCTAAGGTAGTTAGGTTTTTGTTTTACAGTTCAACAGCACACTCTTAAGTCACTGAAAATAGCTGACGTCACCAGAATCCCACCCCTACATGATCAAATGAGCACAGGTACCATGCACCACACATGTTACTTTCCAGAAAAAATATTTTCAGGAGAATTCAGTCAGAGGTCTGTGGAAGGCAGGTACAAACAGAAGAAGAATACAGATGGCTAAAATGCGTTCCTACAGTTACTGAAGCACATTCAGAGAATTTTTTTTTCTGTGCATTCATGTATTTCTGAAAGTTAAAGTTGACACAGTAAATCCCTCACATAATACCTATTTGACACCAGCCAAGAACACAGTTTAGAAAATTGGTCCACTGTATATACAAAGGTTTAGTTCATCATGTACTGCGGCTTTATACAATTAAGATACTTGTCAGCTAACATTAGCAATGCTGTAAGATAAACATTACATCAAACTTTAATCTGAGTGTTAAAGAAAACTGATGGCAACTCCTAAAAGCAGTTTTATGCTTCTGGGTGATGTCAGTTTATTATTATGCTCAAAAGCAGGAAGGAACAATGACAAGCAGCCTCACACAGAACAACTGAAAGGCACAAGGAGAAAATAAAAACAAGCGCACAACAGAACCAAACCTCTATTCCACCACGTGTTTTTTTAACCAATGCAGTAACACAGACATTGGCTCATTATCTTAAAACGTTTAGTTATTTGTTCATATTTGAAAATAAAATTACTGTGGAATGTTTTAGCATTAGTAGGAAAATGGAAGTAGATTTTAGTCAGTATTTTCATATTACAGAAGTATTACAATGGAAGGATGAACAGAATCCTAGTGGACAATTCCTCCCTTCAGCTCTTTTGCAGCCTTTCCAGGTTTTCACCAACCAAGATCAACACCTCTCCTAGTTCAGATATCATAACGAGCCCTCTAAAGGAGTGAAAGAAAAGGTTTTTCAACAAAGCAAGATGCTTGTGTGCATGTAGAAGGGCCCTCTTCTGGACACAATGAGATATTACTTTGAAGTAGGTTTCACCTGCTATGCCAGCAGACATCAGGAATGTGACACCAGTTTAAATTAACTTACTGAATGTTCAATGCCATGTAGATATCTATTATGTAAAGTATGTACACCTGCAGCAGCTCTATTTAAATACTGTACTGTTGGAAAATAGCAGAAGAAAATGACTTCAGGAAACCCAGTGCAGGCACAGTATTATCTATTGTCTTTTGGCTACCTGTGAGATACTGCCACCTCCATGACTACTCTCAGGCTGATGAACAACAGGCTTTTAACACGCTTGTGAAAAAAACCCCAAAAATTACAAAATTGCTATAGACAAACAGGAAACAAGAAGGATTTAAGACATACTCCTCTCACAGCCAGCTTGTACCCACTTGTCCAGCCACTCTTTGGAAAAGAGCACTTTTCCTTCTCTTGCAATTCCAGATCAGAAATCCTTCTTCGACATAAATATGCATTTTTATATCATTGGGATGTTTTAACAAGAATGCTACGTAATTCCCTTATTTTGAGAAATGGACAGGATATTTGACACTGAAGGATAATGATATAGAGATCAGAGATACTTTAAGATAAAAATTAATCCCTGCAACATCTAAGAGGTCACGCGTGTGTACAACATTCATCTTCATTGCACAGGAAACAAAACGCCAATCTGGGAGGAAGGGATGAAGGAGAAAACCACCCTCTCCTCTACCTCTAAGCTGATTAGGGCAAAGAGAGGATATGCTGCATAGAAGAACAAACTTCAAGTAAGACACAGGTGTAGTAGGAGCATCTGCATGCACCAGATGGAAACAGGCTTGGTGCACCACTCCACAGCAGAATCTCATGCTGAAAATCCAGGCCTCATCAAGTGCTCTGCAAACACTGGTCACTAAATGAGAGACCTGCAGTCAGGCATGAATTTCTTAGGAGAAATTACAAAGGAAGTTCCTGGCCCACATCACAATAATTCCAGTTTAAGAAATTCTATTCTCTACCTCCCACCTGTACAGGCATGACTGTCCAATAAAGATGGCAATTGCTTAAAAAACAAAACAAAAAAACCAAAACCTAAAAACCAACCAGAATGTGAATTGCTCCTTCAAAAGGGAAAAGAAAATAAGGAATCCTGAACTATCAAAGGAATTTTATAGGCAGCATGAGGACTGATCGAAGTAACAGAAATTCATCGATTTCAGAGACTAAGGATTTCCAAACAAATTCTAACTTACAGTATTTTGTATCAAGGAGCTGAATGGGTACAATCTGAATACCAGGCATAGGCTTCATTTAACTCTACAGAGAAAATAACTTGTAAAAAAAACCCTTAACAGTTTATTTGTTCTAAAGACAACACTAAAATAGGTTTCAGAGATTGCTAATAAATAACAAAGAGGTGGAAGAGAAGGGGATGCTGAATGATAACAAGAAAATTTTTATTTTGTTTAAATCTTGGCAAATACTAAGTGACATTCTAAAGATTTTTATTCATCTAGCATGCCCCAGTTCAGCTTCAAGGCAATTACCCACATTTAGTTTTCATTTAAAAAAAAGTCTTCCTAGTCTTATCACTGCTTCCTACCACTCTACACCTGGTGCTGAACAGTAGCTATGGAAACCACTTGTACTAATGTTATACAGCTATAAACAAAAAGGAGCAGTTACCAAATCAGGGACAGCAGGGCCATATACCCAGGAACAGACACTGCTAAATTCAGTAGGAAAAATTCTACCCCAGTAACAACTCTGGAGTGACCATGTGACATGGAAATGCTCAACCCATTCAGCAGGGTGGGGTTGTGTGCCTGGTGCTTCATAGCCCCTTCCTGGACAATCATATGCTCAGAGTTTATCCTTCAGTCAAGTTTTCTGTTACATCTTACTACGTAATTTCTAGGCATCTCTCCTGGCATTAAAAAAGTTGGATGCCTCACAGGGAGGGAGAAACACAGGGCTCTGGGCTGAGGCTGCAATTGCCCCTGCCCCACCCACCCTGGGTTTTGTGGGGACAGTGTGCAGATGTGCTATGGGGTAGGCAGGAGGGGAGTGTGCATTTTGGGGTGAATGCTGTGCTAGGAGAAACAGTGGCAAAACTCGTCTGAACTGGTAATTAAAAAAAACAACTCCTCTGCTCATATTGGGCACCTGCTGGAAAAGCCTATTCATATCAACACTGAGTTCAGGAAGAAACCTTTCCAAGTAAGCAAAATTTCACTGTAAACTTAAAAAGAACAGATTGGATGCTTACAAGACAGTGAGTTATATACCAGGTTTGTGAGGTTTTTAATTCAACATATCTTCATGCTTATGGATTTCTTACAATAGATCAGTACTTCACCTAGACATACTCACACTTTGCCTTCACTTTGGTCTCCTTTTCATTACAAACAATTCCAGTCAAATACCACCACCAATTTCAGCAACTGAGTGAACTAACCTCCAGTTAAGAGTTTATTTAAAGCGTTAATAGTGAAATCAGAATTTGCTGTGAAATTTGCAATTCCTTACTGGTGGCAAACACTGGGGAAACCGAAGAACTGCATAACAACAGTAACATGATTTGTAACATTTCATTTGCAAGTGCTGCACTAAGCTGAATTAAAAGGCAATTGAGGGCCTGTCACAAACCGGTTTAGTAAAGCAGACAAGAACTGTCTGGAAACATAAATGTTTGGCATACCCGTAAAAATTCACTCTTTCACTTAGGAAAAAGAAAAGCAGACAAAAGTGTAACTATTAAATTTTTTGGTCATATCTGGTGAGTCAGAAGTATCCAATTCAAAGGTTCCAATTCAAAGGAAAAAACATGTTCCAGGCAAAGGACACTGGAGTGGGGAAATCTTAAGACACTGAAAGAAACAAGGTCTTAAACCAAGCAGGCAAGCAGCTATGGATTCAACGCATTTTGTTCTCTAGACAATTTTTGCATCATCAGAAACCACACAGGGGTTCTAGTATCTTTAAATTATCTAACAGACATCTGGAATACTGAATGTAAGCACTTGCACAGTCTTATCTAAGCAGCAAGCCTGCCAACTAGTCTCAGGTGCTCAGAGCTAAGCATTTCCAGACACAAACCTGTCAAACCATGAACTGAAGAGCAGGCGATGCACAAGAGGAGAGTAACACATGACGCAAGTCCGTTTGCAGAAGGGTTGATATATTTTTTAGGTTAGACTATGTTACCCTACAGCACTGGTAGCAATAAAACTGCTGTCAAAAACCTCCCTGAACACCCCGAGACGCACTTGTCAAAAACTTTCATCCTCTACCCTGCTGGTTTGCTACTGGGGAAGTTGGCAGCTCTGAGGCTGAACTCCACAGAGCGTTTATAAAAGTTCAGGTGTTGCTTGAGAACTGCAGTCACCGCAAGCGTTCCGAACGCAGCACTGAACCCCTGCTGTGTCATTAGTGCAAGCACCACACAGACACAGCAGTCTGACTGCAACTCCTGCCATCTGAAACAGCTCTTTCAGCTGACAAGGAATGTACTAAAAACACTTGCTCACTGAGTGCATTTTCATTAAGAATTTGCCCCATGTGTTTAGCATCTCTTTTAACAGTATTAAGTGAGAGAAGTAGCAAGAATGGAAAGGAGACCTGAATGCAATATTCCCTGGTCCCAATGCCTCAGGAGAGGTACTTAGTATGCCACAAAACAAAAACTGAAAAAAGAGTCCGTGTGCTTTGCTGTCCTTGTCACAACTTCAGTATGATTCCAAAAGCTAAAAGGTACCACTCGAAAGATGAAGTAACAGAATTAAATAAGGTTTACCTGTACTGCAAGACCCACAAAGATATTTAGTATTTACTTGGGCACTGAGATACACTTTGAAATCAATGGAAACTTGGGAATTAAGGCAAAGCCTGTGTGGATGGGATTCACAAGTAACTGTAAGTTCAAAGATCTTTTTCACACTATCAAGGGCNTTTACCAAAAACTGAGAAGAAAAAGGAAGAAACAAAACCAGAACAGCCCCTTAAATCACTGCTCAATTTTACAAAAGCTGTAACTCTGATCATAAAAACCAAAGTGTGACAGAAACAAGGACCAAACGCTGAAAAGCACGAGCTTGTCACGAACGCAACAGCTACTATTTTACACAATATGATCAAGAATTCAAGCTTACCTTGAATTCTTTCACCTTTTCCATGGTTATGAGGCGCCTTGATGTGTGGCTGGAAAGCAGCTGTTCACAGTTGCTAATAAGTTTCAGGCACGGATGGCGGGGAATGATCTCTTCTGTGTATCTGGAAGAAATAATCATTCTTAGTGCTGTAGGCTCATGAAGTGGAAGACCTACATCTGAAACAAAATTCTTACAGACTCTTCACAAAAAGGGTCACAGTTGAAAGCTGTTATGCACTTTAACCTGATTAAAAAAATTCAGTTACTGCTGCTCCAGAGTTTTGACATCATATATTCCAATCGTCTTGACATGCAGTGTGTAGAATAAATTAAAACCTCACAGTAAAGAGACACTCCTCCCAATTTATGCATGTATTTAAATGATGTTAATGTATGTACACACAGGCCTGCCTGTATAATTTCAAGTAGAAAATATCTCAGCCAACCAGGAATAATACCTTATCCAGTCAGAGCTGTGATTTTAAAAATATTTTGCACAGTCAACACATATATGAAGTTGCAGGAATAAGAGATTTTACTCTGGGTCCCTAAAAGGAGATCACTGCACTTCAATTTCAAATCTTATTAAGCCAGCTCTTACTAGACAGTAGCATTCCTGAACTTCAAAATTTGGTATTACAAATTTATGTCCTTATAATTACTTTTTCTAATGGCAAAAAAAGAAAAAAATCCACCATCGTTTAACATTAAATAGGATTTAACTATAAGCCAACGTTGCTACTATCTGTAGAAGCAAGAGTTACAGTGTTTTAAATGCCCCACAACCTAAGCATACTATTTTCTATAAAGAAAGTGCTTTCTTTAAATTGCTTTCAAAATTTCTATTTCTCCAAATGCTGAAAGAGAAATTTAAAGATTTAAGAGCTTTGCATGGGACTACAGCAGCAAGTAGTATTAATCTACTAGTATGATAAACATGTAATGAGATATCCTTCCTATATACTGAAACATAGATCAGTAATTTATTCTCAGACTTTGTAATAAGCTTTCATGTAATAGTTACTAAAAGATAACACAGAAAATGGGTTCTGGTATTGTTAGGTATGATTCCGTACAAAACACCTGCTCCTATGATTCTCCAATGTTTGGGGGTTAACAGAAGTCAGACACTGAAACACAGAACTGAACAACTTAATACCTATGACTTGAATTTAAAAGGTACAAAGGAGGAGTTTTACATTTTTCCTGTAAAGAGGTGGATTTACTGAATGAAAGTAAAGGTGTTGGTCTGGACTAAAATAAGATCCATCTAGGTGCTGGTGGAAAACTTGGTAGTTCTTAAGATAACAGAGAGCTGTTAAACAAGTAACTCAATCCCAAGTACAGATCTGCAAATAAGAAAAAACCCAAACAATACTGCATCTTTGCTTTCCTCCACAATTTCCAGACTGCAAAACTACCTTTCAGTCACTTCTCGTGTAGAAACAAGTATCTGCTTCTGCTAGGTGAAGTCAAAACATGCTATTGGCAAAGTCTGAGAATA
>WAAG01004319.1:6872-81803 GCA_013390105.1 Tichodroma muraria
TCTTCCTGGAAGCAGGAGGCTGCTGCTTCCCATTAAGTCTGTTCTTCCTATGTTTCAAGCCCTCAAAAGAGATGTAAAATATGTCAAGACCCAGAAGAAGAGACATGCAAATGTTACTGATGAGAAAACTTTCGATAAGTCCTTACAAATCCATCCTTGGCACTTTGGGATTCACTCTGTGAGATTAAACCTCTGTACAGAACTTCTCTCTTTATTATATTCATGCATTTAGTCTTAAGTAAGAAAATGCAGGGGCTGAATGTGTGTTAGAGGACCTCACATCTGCAGCCCTCAGAGACTTAAACAGAGCTCTGCTGATCCGGTCAGCAGACCCAATCTCATCTGATCTAGCAACCTTGGTCCCTTCGAGAAATCTTACTCTAAATCTGATTTCAAATATAAAAAGTGCCCTTGTTTTCCTCAGGCAAAAAGAAAACAAGTTTGGGTCATCTCATGGAAAGACACAGGATGTTTAGCAGTTTAATTTCTTTCTGAGTGCTGGAAAAAAGACTTATCCAGGTGATATGTGAAACGAGAAAAGGACAACAGAGTTGCCCATGAAGCTGATCTTTAGGAAGGTTTCCAGCACCCAGCTTTTCCCAGCACTTCAATCACACTCTCTTTTCTGAATACAGCAGTACTCAGGGCTCACCCCCTGTGTGAAGAAAAATATCACCTTCAGCGGGTGCGGAGAGAGCATTTTCAGGGACTTTGAGAGCACTCTCAGTTCTCAGTGGACTGGGTGCTTTGCTCTTTGTGAGACACACCCCTCCCTCTGTAGTCTGTCATAGTTTCTGCTTTGACTTTTTAATGAAGAATTGGATATCCAACAACTCTAGCAGCATCACACTCCTCTTTGGTCTGTCTTGTCTGTTAATGATATTTACCCACTGGGGGATTTTAGATATTTACGGTGAAAGCTCTTTAGAGAAGGCCATGTTTATTCCAGAGTGCCTTCTCCAGTACCTGGCACAGTCCCAGGTCTGAGCCACCACCCTGCTAGAGATGATAACCAAGGACATCCTTCTCTGCAGCTGCTGTAACCTCTTGTCACCATCAAAGCCCTGTCCTTCACATCTCATGCAGTACACTTGCTCTGCCTTGTTCTCCTCTTGCACTGACAAACATTGTTTGGTGTGATAATGGAATTTAAGGTCATATTTTGCCTTCAGCCATCAGCATGTGCAAACGCTGTATGACTAATGAGGCAGTCCCTGATGACTCCCTGTGCTGTTTGCCTACAAGATGCTTTGTTGTGTTTGCAGTCCCTCCTGACTGCTGCTGAAGAGCTGTCTTTTCCCTGGGCTTCTGACTTGAGCTGGAAATCCAATGGCAGCGCAGGTTTCTGCTCATAAGGGATTTCCTTCCCCTCCTTTTCCAGAAACATGCTGAAAGAAAAATCTGCCTTTTGGTTTGTTTGTCTTGCTTTCAATTTGTTTTCAGTCCCTTTTCCTTAGGGGACTCTTGCTGGCTTGGGGAAGTTTTGTTCTCTCAAGGATGTCAGGTGATGGCTTGGCCAATGGGGAGGAGTGGGACAGATGTGGAGAAAATGGGGCAGCAGCAGGATTGGTGCATGGCCACAGTGCTGGTAGGTGAAATAAGGTTCTCCTCCCTTCCTCCCTGTTTCATGGGCAGAAATGACTCAGCTTGACACCACAGAAAGCTCTTGGACAAGAGAGGTTTAAAAATGATGGATTATAGGATGCAACTCACCAGTGACTCAGCTTGTCAGTGTTCATCACTGGAACTCTGACCCTTCCTCTTCTCCTCTGGGGTTTTCTAGCCCTGGATCATTGATAGGGATTAAAGGGGAAAATGGACAATATTTTCAGACACGGAACAGTTTTGGAGAGTGCACTCCCAGTGTGTACTTGAGCAAAGACACTTTTAGAAAGAACCTGCTTCTCATGAAGCACTGAGTGTCTTCCTGTCTGAAAAGCCTGGTCTCATTAAGGATGCTCATATTGGACATTCTTGAAATACAAAAGCTAAGGGAAAAAGAGGTGGTGAGATCCTGGGTCAGAGTGCCCAGAGAAGCTGTGGCTGCCCCATCCCTGGAAGTGTCCAAGGTCAGGTTGGACAGGGAAACCTGTGATAGTGGGAGGTGTCCTGGATCATGGCAGAGGATGGGATGAGATGAGCTTTAAGGTCCCTTCCAACACAAATCAGTTTATTACTCTATGATTCTATGAAAACTAACTCTTGACTCCATTTGCAAAAACACTCTAAGGAGCTGCAAGGGACTTTTCAAGAATCTCAGAGTGCGAGATTCTGCTGGGTCAGACTGATGCATCCGGTACACTTTGACACAAACTGGCAAGCAAAATTTCCCTTTCTCCTTTCAAATGTAGTTTGCAAACTTTTTTTTCTCATTCCACCCTAAATTTCCACAATTTGTTCCCTCCCTGACATCTAAATCCACACTCCTGCTTTGCTCTGAACTAGAGAAGAAAAGCACGGATACGATTTTGTTTTGATCGGATGCCCAACCCTCTCTCCTCATCTCTTTCTTTTTTACCCATTGAAGGGGATCCATCAAGATAATTTCCTTTTATTAGGTCTGAAGTGTTTTGAATTTGGAATGGCTTCTCACTTAGAAAGAATTGATGCCTATAACTTGTAATGTGCTCGCAGTTGCGTGCAGTGCCTGACAGCCCAAACTCCATTCCAGGGAGCTAATCCCAGTGGCTGAACTCCATTAAAGCCTAGATGGTATCTGCTAATACAGCCCTGCAGTTTGGGTCATTGTGCTGATGTAAGGAGCACAGCTGCCTGGAGACAGATTATGATGTGAGGGGACATCTTTATTCTATTTTAAACTGAAAAAAAATGGATGGGAGACACACTAGTCATGATTGATTAAAGATATGAAAAGGACTTTATGAGTTTTTTTGAGCACTCTGTTTCTCATTCTGTTTGTCATTCCTCTGTGTTTGGTAAATAAATAAATACATAAAACCAAACTTTGAGGATAATAGCAAAGAGAGAGACTCCTCGTGTTCAGTGGGTTTTGTTACAATGGGCTGAGGACTGTAAGTTTCAGGAGTCAATTCCCAGCTCTGGCACTGATCTATTATGTAGTCCTGGGATACCTTTTCTGCTTATATTTTCTCCTACTATTATTTCATCCAGTCTGTTTAAAATTATAAATACAACATGGCAGTGCCTTTGCTCTCCTGGGTGTGTTTTTGATTGCTCTCCAATCACACTGGCAATCCAGTCTCTGCTGGCTCCTCTGGGCGTCATCCAAGCAATCGCTCATTCCCCATCTACTGAATTTCAGAGCCAGGTACCATTTTACCAAATAAATATTGATCCCTCATTTCCCAGCACTGGTTATTCCAGGGACACTCTCTGACTTGAAGCCTTCAACCTCCTTATCTTCCTTCTCACTGCATTATCAGTAATATCCAGGGTTGGAGATCCTCTGCACATGGAATAACACTTCTGTTCTTCATCTCTCTGTACGTGGATATGTATCTATATACATCTCTGTATATCTAGGAGAAGTATAAACTGGCCTGGCTCTGCCTCTGGACCCATCTCACCACTCCTGCCACAGCTGCTCATGTCTGAGGTTGTACTCTGACAGCTCCATGTACTCCTTGGCAAGCTTGGAAAGGAAATGGTCTTATAAAAAAAAAAAAAAAATCACATTAAGCATAGCATGTGTTTCATGCTCCTTTAGCATCTTATCCTGCTCCAGAGCATTGTAATTCCCCTGGCTGCTTTTGAATTTCATGTCACACTTTTAAATGTGGTTTGGTACATTCTCTACATGCTCTGTCAGTAGAGTTCTGCCAATAACCTCAGCACATGAGCACTGGGAAAGCAACTCCTGGCTCTGCTTGCCTGCGTGCTGAAGTGTGGGGTTGTCACAAACAGGGACATTTGTCACATGGGAAGAAACTCTTCCTGCTGCTGGAGCCACACAGGAGCCTCTTTCAGCAAGGCAGGATTTTATTAACGGGGTCAGTCATCTGAAATTCTGTCCTGAGCAAGAAGCATCCACAGGACATGGCTACAAAGGGATGCCTGAGCATGTTAGTTTGAATTAACTTTTACAGCAAACAAGTCAAAACTTCTTGTAACGGTCTTAAACATTCTCACCATGAATTATATAGGCTTGTCTTAAACTTGAACAAGGTTTGACAAATCCACCTTGAACGTTCATTAAAAGAAATGTTCAGGAGTGACTTCCATGGAGACACAAAACCCCTGGCTGTCCTTAAACTAAGCCGAATCAACAACTGTGTCTTTGCTGGGAAACGAGAGAATGCAGGGCTTTGGAGAGGAACCTTTGAAAACCCTGAATTACTATTGGTGGGGTTGGAGTTGGCCACTGAGAGACAATGTTAATACACAGAGACAACCAGGATCTTTGGGAAAAGACGAGAAGCAAAGGGCTAAAATCTGCTTGTTCTAAGTGAAAATTGAGGGTGACACAGATCTTGTATAAGAGTGATAATGTATATTTACTTCAGCTCCTCTTGAATCAAGGGTGGCATTTCTGCTTGTTGTCTCACAGCAACCTCATTTATCCTATTTTTACTCCCCTTGAAATTTATTCCTTGTTTATAGATGTGCCCAGTGTGCCAACATGTTGCCTTCGAATTGGTCATATGGGTTTAAAGGAGCTAAATTCTACTCCTCCCTCATACTTGAGTTTTTATTTGATTTGAGGACAATGTAAAGGTGAGGTTTCAGACCAGACTTTTTGAGGTGCATTGATTCTTTAAGCCAAAAAATAGCAATCGGAAATTTCAGTTTTGTCAAGAAAGGCAGCAGACACTCTTCCAAGAGGGAGTGAATGGATTTTTAAATTGTGAAGTTCTAGTTTAGCCACAGCCTTTCTTCAGGGCAACATCACAGCTGCAGATGCAGTTTAGATACTTCGAAGTGTTTGCAAAGATTAATTAGCTGCCTAAATGAGAACTGAACTCTGATGAAAATCTGGCCCTTGTGGGCACTGAGCCTCGGGCTTGGTGTGCTTTTGAAAAATCTCACCCCAGAGGACTCAGTGGATGCACTTTCCTGACCTGAGCTCGTGCATAGAGAAGAACCTAAGAGTTATTTCAGTGCTTCCAGGAGTTCAGGCTCATTCTTTAAAGTGAACAACCTAATGCTTCCCAAGTTTGCTGGGAAGTGGTGAAAATCCCCCGAGGGTTCTCTTTTTGGAGAGAGTTCACATGAGGTAACACCTCTGGATAGGCAGCAGACTGTGTGGGTGGAGATGTGTATTCTAATAACTACAGAGCAGGAATCTGAGCTATGACACCTCCCTGTTACTGCAGCCCTCCCTCCCCTGCCCACCTTGTCCCTCTACAGCCACCCAGCCCTCTCCTCTGCTCAGGCAGTGGTGGGATCCAGGTCCCCTCCCTGCCCATCTCCCACCTCGCTGCGTTCCCTCCCCTTTGCTGGAACCGCGTTTCCGCAGCTGCTGACTGAGTGTGTTTTGCAAACTTGCAATTACATGCTGCATTTGTTGCCACGGCAACATAAGGGGGAGTTTAAAGTAAGGAAAAAGAGTCAAAAAAGCTCCCCAACAACTCCTGGATCAGCCCCCTATTTTGTGCCTTGCCCATACAAATTTTAGCCATGCAGCTACATCAGCAGTGGGGTCTGGCAGGAATCTTTTTTACCCCTGGGGACTTCAGAGAGTGGAAATCCAAATCTCCTGTCCTCCCCTCTTCTTCCCCTAGAGCTACCTTCTGCCATCTCTCTCCTGCTGGGCAGCCAAGAGTCGGGAGCCCCCAGCAGTATCCCTGGACATTCCTGCTCTCAGTGGCAGCTTTTCCAGCGAGTCGGGCTGTCTTTGCAGGGAGTGGTCAGGAGTTTGGGAAGCTGGCACGAGACTCCAAGAGCACGATGGCAACGCTCAGTGGCAGCACAGTTTTACCTTTATCTTTCATGCCGGCAGTAGATCAGTCAGCACAGATGATGGAGCGCTGGCTTCGGCTGGCTCCCATCCCTCCACCCCCTCCTCTTCCCTGTGACTACGGCCCTTAAATGAAAACTTTATGGCAAAGAGCTGCTGACACTTCTTCGTGGAGAAGATACATGGGGTGGCTGGTGGCTAATGAGTGTCAGTACTCCAAAGGATAATCTCTGCTTCTCTCTGATACAATTTAACATCGTATTTCCCTAATTTGAGGCTGATTTAGTCGCTGGGGTATTTGGATGCCTCTTCTATGGTGCCGATAGTTAATTAAACAGATGTTGCAGAGGGAATCATTAATTTTAGTGCTGCAGATGGGAGCAGAATGACTTTGTGAAGTTAATGTTTCAGCAAAACAATAGGCTTCTGTCATCAGTTGCTATAAACCGAGTAAATTAAGAGAACAAGTAGAGTAAAGGAGATAGCTTTGAAAGAATATCAATTATTCATTTTAGAATTGTTCTTTACCCCCATAAATCATCACAGGAAGAGAGGAGGGGAAAAATCTGCAAAAGCTGGGAAATGGGAAGAGAGGAATCTCCAAGTCAGCAGCCTGAGAGTTTAACCCATTGGAGCGCTGGGGGGCCCTGCAGGAGAGCAGAGAGCCGAGGGCTGGGGCTGCAGCACCTGGGACAGCGCCTGGTTCTTACCCCTTCTTCTGAAGAGGAGCTGAAGTCATGCCAGTAAAGACAGATGTCCGTTCCCATGTTTAAAAAGCAGGTGGACACAAACATCTTCCTTTTTTGAAGGCTGTGAAACTTTTTTCACTCCGGGCTGGGTGTCCCATACCTGTGGATGAAGTTTCCAGGAACAGCAGGCTGGATTTGCAGGGTGTGGTGAGAGTTTCTAATGACAAGTTGACATGTTTTTATACCTTTCAAAAACCTCAGGGCCATTGTAAAAAGCCCCTAAACACTCCTGAAAAAACTTGTAGGGCTTCATCTGTGCACAGGTGTGGCTGTTCTGGCCCAGAAGTGGAAAAAGTTTAAAAACTCGAGGTCTTTACAAGTTTCTTGCTGGCATTAAATGTCAGTAATTTCTGCTGAACAGAAGTTCCTATTTCTGAGCTAAAAACAACAGAGGGAAAATCCAGCCACCTCTGCATCATAAAAAGGCAGAAGAGGATCAGGGAAACAAATGAAGTCCATCTATCGTGCTGGAGTGAAAGCACTACTGACTGCTTGAGTGCCTCATAATATGAAAATTATGCCTCTTTTTTCTGTCAGATGAATCATTTGACCACTCAAACTTCTCCATGAACACATCTCTGACCGTTTACTTTATCTTTCTCTTTCTCGTATGTGCATGGTTTTTTTTCCTTATTACCAGCTACTCCTTTCTCCAAAAAACAATAATCAGTGGTTATTCTCATTTATTTGATAAGGCCAAACAATTTCAGTGCCCAGAAGGTAATTATGAATTTGGCAGTTCTGATTAATAAATCTTTCAGGAAGCATGCTGTGTTTTGTCCATAAACAGCATCTTCCAGAGATTCATTGAGAAAATGTGAAGAAATAGACACAAAGTGAAAAAGAATCCAATTCTTCTTGGCACTGAAGGCCTGAGGTCAATCTTACATGTGTAAGGTGAATTTCACCATTGGATCTATCTCTTTAGAACCCACTTTGTACTCACCATTTTATTTTAATGGATACTGTTTATATTTTATTTTTTCTGGCTTTACTAAGTGCCATATATTAAAGTAACTCCAACTTCAAAATCAAAAGATCCCAAATTAATTCTAGGAGATCATTTCTATCCTCAAACTGCAGAATTGTACATCCCCTATCCTGCATAAAACTGAACAAGTTTTTTGCATCAAGCATTCACCAAACTGGCCAAGCACTGGTTGTTTTCAGCTGGCTGAGAAGAGGTGTCCAGTACATTTTGGGAAACATCAAGTACCCCAGGTAGCTGTAGGGATACCATGTAGGTGTTTGGATGCTGCAGGGCCCCTCAGATGGTGCTACTGATCTTATTTTCAGCCAGCTGGACTGGTCCCCTTAGGCCTTGCAGAGAAATCTCTGCAATTTGAATGTCAATAGGCACTGAAGTCACTCAGAACCAAGGAGAATAAAGTGAACCCTTCCCAAAGTGTCCTGCTGAAGGACAGGGAGGAGCTACGATCTCTGCCTGGCAAAGACTGAGTCTGAGGGTTCTGAGAATGCAGGATCCTGAGACCCGTCTGCTGTTGCAAAATATTACACTGAATTGAAGGACTTGGCTGCTGCCTTTAGGAAATATAATTCTCATTAAAGGCATGAAATTGAGCTACTTGGAGACCTCAGCTTCACACTGCTGAACAATCTGAACATAAGATTTCAGCAGTAGCAGCTCCTCAGTCTGTGTGCTCGTCTCAACACTGTGACATGGGGATTTGCTTCTCTGAGAGTCCTTGGGATTGCTGTGCTTGTTCCCTGGCAGCCCTTCAGTTCCAGATCCCTGGCATGGATCTACAAGTGCAGAGTTCTCCAGAGATCTGCATCCCAACCATGAAAGTGCCTTTGTTCTCCTCTCCCTCAGGACAGGGCACCAAGCACCTACCATACAATAGTAAATGGGCTACCCCAATCCTGCTCAATTAGGGAATAGGGTGTCTTGAAAGGGACTAGATCCCACCAGAGCCATGGGAAAGGATGTTCACAGAGCTCTCTGTCAAGTGTCTTTATCTACTTCTCCAGAACAGATGATCCCGTAGGATCACAGAATTAACTAGGTTGGAAAAGACCCTTAAGATCATCAGGTCCAACCTATGACTTTAACACCTCCTCAGCAATTAAACCATGGCACTGAGTGCCACATCCAGGCCTTTTTTAAACACATCCAGGGTGGTGAATCCACCACCTCCCTGGACAGATGATTCCAGCACTCCATCACTCTTTCAGTGAAGAATTTCTTCCTAACATCTAACCTAAACTTCCCTTGGTGCAGCTTAATGCTGTCCTCTCGTTCTGTCAGTGGTTGCCTGGAAGAAGAGACCGACCCCCACCTGACTGCAGTCAGCTTTCAGGTAGTTGTAGACAGTGATAAGGGATTGTAAAGTTTCCCCAGGCACAAGGGCACCCCCAAGACAGAGTGGTTCAGCAACGTTTCTCCCTGCTCTTGTTCTTGTGGATGGTGTCACAGTGCCACTTCGTGGCAAGCTTCCCTGGGGCCACCAAGAACACCTGACACACAGGACTCCCCAAGGAGCACCCTGGCCTCTCCCCATCAGGGAGCCTCAGCATCCTGCCACAATTCCTTTTCTCCGCACGGCATCACCTGCCAGTGGTGTCTGCCCCTGTGAGAGGTAATTGATTCCCTTCGTCTTTCCAGCCCTAATTAAAAACGCACCACATTAAACCTGAATGCATTGGAAACAATTAGCTCCCTCTTTTGTCTCCTCGTTGGAGCCTGCAACGCGAGGCAGCCAGGTGTCACGTTCGACAAATCTCCATCAAGTGATTTCTCTGGAAGGAAATGAAGTTTGAAGAACTCCTCTGCTGCTCCTGACGCTTTGGCTCTGACCTTCTCGCGCTCCCGGCTTATCTCCATGGAGATGCTCATTTTGCAGATTGGCTCCATCTTCTGCCAGCAGCCGCTCGTGGAGGCAGGAGGCAGGGCCTGGGCAGGGGAGTGAGCTGTTCCAAGGGTTCAATCCCATCATTTTCAACATTCCAGCGCTTTAAAATGCACTGTGGTATTGATCATCCTGCGGGAAAGATGTGTCCTGGGCACTCCAACCCTGTATGCTTGTGCAGACCCCAAAAGGGAGAATTCTGGTTTGAGTTAGAAGCTCCCACTCTACCACGGCAGTAGTAGAGTGTCCCTCACAGCCTCAAGGACAGGTCTGCACTTTGTTTTGGTAAAGCCTGACCACGTCCAGGCTCTTGGCAGAGCTGGGAGAAAGAGGGGGGTGCTCTGTTCCATCCTACACCCAGGAGGATAACTCGTGTCTGCAGGAGAAAAGCACTGCGGGAGCACAGCAGCCCCGCTGGGATTTGGGACACAGGGCTGCCTCCAGGGCTGCAGCTGGTCATGATGGAGGTAAAAATTAATGCTTGGGAAAGGGGGAAAGTGGGGAAAAAAAATAAAAATAATAATAGGTAACATCTGCAGAAGTCTCTGGAAAATGGGAAGTCCAATACAGAAGTCCTGTTCCAAATCTCATGTAGCCTTTATCTGACCTGATACCCACAAACATCTCCTGTGAGGGCTGAGGGGGATCCACACCCTCCACACGGAAAGGAAGCATTAGCAGGACTAAGATCAGTGCTCTCAGGAAAAGCACTTGTTGGGAACTTTCAACAAATCATTTTTCATTGGAAAATGCTGATTCTTTGAAACAGGCTTTCTGTGAGAATAAAAGGGCAATTTTTCCTCATTTTAGCAACTCTAAATATTGCGGCAGCTTTAAGTGAGAAGAGAAACCAAGAAAAACCCTGCTTGAAAGTTGTTTTTTTTATCCCCTTGTTTCAGGTTGTAACTTTATTATGATGAAAACCAAAAGAAAATCAAAACAAATGCTGTTAAAGAGAAAGGAAACTCTTAAGACTGCTGTAAAAATGAAATCCATTGATCTGACTAGTGGTATTTTTCCCCAGTGTTTGTTCATACCATTTTTATTTTAACTTCAGGTACTAGAGAGAGGAAAGGGATGGAGAGATCCCAGGAGAAGGGGAGAAGGCTCAGCTGAGCCTGTGGGCCAGGCTTTGTGTCTGCAGCAGCTGTGGTGAATGAGCAATTACAGCTTCTCAGGACTTTGGGTACCACAGGCAGAATTCATTTAGGGGCCAGACCACTTCCCTGGCATGCCTGGGGCTGGCTGCAGGGAGGGAATGGGGTCAGCAGGGCCCAGGGCTTGTTCCCCAGGCTCAGCTGTGGGGTGGCATGAAACGTGGGAGGAGGGAGAAGGTGGTGCCTGAGACTTTGCCTAAGTTTCCCTGAATTTCAATGCCAGCTCAACTGCCTGAGCACTTGTCAACCAGATGGCACCTTCTGAAGCTCTTCCACCTTCACCCAGGCTCCGAGGGGTGCAGTGAAGCTGTTTGAAGGCAAGTGTCTCTTCCTTCTGTCCTCGGGGATTTCACAGCCCTGCAGTTTTGCTCTGGTGTGAGCTGAGAGCTCCAGGGCTCTTGCATCTCTTTTCTGTTGGCAAGGGCAAGTCTGAGCATCGACATGAGGCCCCCTCCTATCTGCAGAATCCTCTCTCTTTTTTCTCAACACCACTTCTGCTTCCTTCTGCCTTGCTTATGCTGTCACATCAGCCATCCCTCAGGGAGTTACAGCACTGTCTCATCTCTCCATCAGTCCCGTGCAGTCACTGGTGGAAGCAACAAGGACTTTCCTTGTTTATTTGTTCTGCAAAGTTTATTTGGAGATGAATTTGTTGTTGTTGGTTTTTTACAAAGACTTATTGAAGAAAGTAAGTTAGAGTTGAAAAAATGCACAGCAAGGAGGAAACTTCATTTCCCATGAACTCAGCCTTTGGTGGAGTTAAAACAATGAGTAGCCAGATGAAAAAGCAGAATGCGTTTGAATCTTTAGGATACAGCTTCTCTGAGAAGAGGCTGTAAGGAGAAGTGGGGCACAACCTCAGCATTTTTCTTTCCACTCACATCTGTCAGTCCGTCTCCAAGGCTGGTTCTCACTACCCAGAGTGATCAGTGCCTAGAGGGATCAGTGAGAAGGGCTCTTATTCAGTACAAGCCAAATTCAAATTTGCTGCTGTTGTGCCAGGAACCGTAAGCTCTGCCTGATGCAAATCAGCTCCAGTTCCTATGATCTATGTTTTTCTGGTAGTTTCTGATCCCACATAAAGCTGAGAATATGGCTGCAGTCTTCAATCCCCTCTGAAGAAGAGGTTGACTCCTTTTTAATTAGCTTTTCATGTCAGGACAACATGGGCTGGCAATAAAAACCATAGGAGAGATCCTCCTCAGTGAAAATGTTGGTGATGGAGTGAGTTGAAAGAGAGGAGAGGGATGGAGAGTTAGGGGAAGGAGTGACTAACAAGCAGAAAGATCCTATTGAGGAGGCAGAAAAATGCAGAGTTTCAGCTCTGATACTGAAGAAATGCTGGCTGGAGACCCAGCAGAGGGGACAAGCCAGACCTTGTTAAAGGTCTCTTCGTAGGATGATAATTTGGAATATCAGAGCCTGGCAATGAAGCCTGGATGGGAGCAAGAACACATCTTCCTTCCCCTCTAAAGAGCTGAGGGAGCCACAAAACAACCATATGGAGCTGCAGCAGAGTTTGCCAGCACCTTCTGGTTTCTGAGGGTCAGAACCAGTGTAAAGGACAGAGTGAGGCACAGATCTGTTTTCTTTTTAAGCACATGAAGTGAACTGAACGATGCGTTTTGGAACTTGGATCTAAAACACCAGTGCTGAAACAGGAAACCTGTGAGCAGGACCAAGGAATGGGAATTTCTGCTCAAGTTCAGAGAGTCCAAAGGCCTCTTTGGCAATCACACTTGGGAGTGAGGGCCAGATCTCTGTGCAAGGTTCCCTCTTTTTGTTAGAAAAAGCTTTTGAGACCTCTTCCCTGGTGGAAGCGCTCCCCTGGGAAATCCCATTCACCAGATTGGGTGTGGAGATGTGTCCCACCAGTAAATTCTCCCTTCCTGGAGGATCCTGGGCAGAAACTGGAGACTCTCTACCCTTCCTGCTGAAGCCAGACCTGATGTGCAAAGGCTGTGGGAGTGAGGGACTTCAGTGAGTCCTCACAGGGACTGAATTAATGTGGATCACACAGGAAAAGCAGGGATGGATTTTGGACTGTGCTCCATGAGTTATTTTTTCACTTTTTTAGGTAATTATTATGTTAAACACCAGTGATGGAGAGGAAAGGACTCTCAGGTCCCTGGGACACCCAGATCCCTGCACATATTGGCCTGCTGCAGTGCTGCTGGTGGTGGGGGGAGGAATTTGTGTTTATTTCACAGGCTTTCCTCTGAAACAGAGAGCATTGTGTAAACCATTTATCACAAACTACTCCAGTTCCTATCTTAAGTAAGAGAGGAGTCAATTAACAAATGAAAACAGTGCCAAACCACTCTCTTCATTTAGATCACAAAATGGTCTGTAGCAGCACAGCATGAACATTGTTTTCCTGGATATGAATTTGGAGATCACAGGGGAAAGTAACTCATTCTAGGATCCAAGCTTTGGAAATAGACTGTTATCTTTCCGATGATCTCCCTGCTTTTGTAACTCCATCACCAATATTTTCTGGCTTCATGGATTTGTCTGCCCAGCAGATGTGACAGAAAGAAATATTAGCTTTACAAATGGGGATAAAAATGACATATACTGAAAGCTAAAGCCAGTTAATGAGAAAGGATTTTCAAAATGTCACTCATCCTGTTTCCCACATTCAGTTTATATTTCTAAAAACCGGTATCTCTTTTCTTCCCATGAGAAGTCCATTTTCAACTTAAACTTCCTTCCATAGACTTCTAACCAAATAATTATTAGCTTCCAAATTAATTTAACTTGTTAGTCAAATTACAGCCCAGCAAAAAGGAAACCACAAATGTATTTATGGCTTTATTTAATCTTTATTAAGACTAGCAAGGTTTGAGCAGAAATTATCTCTTGACAAAGCCATTAGGAGCACAGGCAAGATCACAGGTCTGTAACGCATCTGAAAGGGTACAGCAGAAAAGTCAAATGTTTGTCTTCTGGGAGACAGTGAGAACCAGATTATGCTGGAATTAAAGAAGAATAGAGCAATTGAAGGACCAATCCTGCAATGGGTTGATAATTATTAATTGTTTTTTAAAGAAAGGAAACAGAGGTTTCCAATGTTATGACTGATGGCCACATTTCAAGGCACAGAGAAATTGTGCAAATCAGAATCCCAGAATGGTTTGGGTTGGGAGGGACCTCAAAGCCCATCCATTCCACCCCTGCCATGGGCAGGACGCCTTCCACTATCCCAGGTTGCTCCAAGCCCTGTCCAGCCTGCCTTGGACACTCCAGGGATCCAGGGGCAGCCACAGCTTCTCTGGGCACCCTGTGCCTGGGCCTCCCCACCCTCACGGGGAAGAATTTCTTCCTAATATCGAATCTTAACCTGATTTCTGCCAGTGTGAAGCCATTCCCCCAGTCCTGTCGCTCCTCACTCAGGGTTAATGTTGACTGTGCCTATGTCAAATCCCAGCAGTTCAGGGCCCCTGGGTGATTTGGGCAAAGCCAGCTGTGCCAGCAGGGCTTGGTGGCCCAAGGCGGGCACATCTCCTCGTGTGGCACCAGACAGAGAAGTCCTCTGCTGCCCAGTTCCCAGCAAGTCCCTCCCCAGACCCACGTCTGACTGCACCCAGCCCTCCGGAGCCACTCGGACAGGCGTGTTCGGGAAGGAAAGCACTCCACTCCAAATCCCAGCTGGCTCCCTGGTTCCGACGTGCACGGCCTTGGCCCTGAGCCTTTGAGTGATTGGGGGAGCTGCCAGCTCCTCTAAGAACAGTGGAGCTGCTCTTGCACCGCAGGGCCTTCCCGGCCGCGCTCCCTTCCCGTGTCCCCGGGCTGTAAACCTGGAGGTGACTCGTGTGATGGCATCTGCTGAAGGGTCATAAAAGCTGCTGGTGTGAGCGCAGTGCTGGGCCCTGAGATGCCATCTGCTCAGCTCTCTGTCTCCGGGGAGAGCTTAACACAGCCTGAGGGCTTCCCCGTGTCTCACCTCCCTTCTCCTCCCTGCATAGAAACCCTTGGGCATCTCTGCTGCCTAAGTGTAAAATGGATCAAAATCCAGCACAGAACTGGAATGGAAATCAAGCAAAAGCACGCAGGTCTCACCTTCAAGGGGATCTAGATCTCTGCAGAGCTCCCAGAGCCTTGGCTCCTCTGCCTGACAAAACAACCGCAGGTTATTGCCTTTATCATCACAGGATCTCGTCCTCTCTGCCAGCTCTGGTGCAGGCCAGGGAGGATGGGGAGATGTGAGGGCTCTGCAGGCCCTCAGGGAGGGCTGGAGATCAGAAGGGATTTGGGAAAAGGACAGGTGTGAGCGCGGGGAAGGTCGGTGGCTCCAGCAGACAGGATGTTAGCACAGCCAGAGCAGCCCCTTGTGTGTCTGGCTCCTTTTTCTCCTGTGCTCTCTCTGCTGATTTTCACACTGAAAGCTCCAGCTCTGCCAGCTCTTCAGCAGTCTAATCTTTTTTCCAGTCTCAGCTCGTGCTTACTAATGTGTTTCAGGCACAGAAATTTCATTAAGGCTGCCCTGATGTCCACAGGCTTTAGCCATGGACTTTATCATTAAGTGGGTTTCATTCCAGCCAGTAAACAAATCACCCTCTGCTCCTGGGTGGGGGCAGAGGGGCTGGGGATAGAGGAAGCACAAAGAAAGAAAAGAAGCAATGAAAAATCCTTTCCATCCATCTAGGGTTGATGTGGAATAGCTGTCCCTGTCCTCAGGAAAACACGCACAGAGCTACCTTTGAACACTTTTGGAAAAACCCCTTAAACCTTCTCTAAATTTTTATTATTTTTACTCTGAATTCAAATCCAACCGTGTTTTTTCAAACAGTCTTGGGCAAAAAGAAATCTTTTTTTCTTCCAGGAGAAGGAGATCTGCTCCCACGTGGGGTGTTCTCAGTGGAGATACAGAGCTCTGTGCATTCCCTACGTGGAGGGCCAGGGGTGAGAGGGAGCATCTTATTTGAGGCTAATCAGAACAGCATGCAACAAAAGGAGCAGCTGTCATCTTTTCCTTTCCCTCAGACACTGCTTGATGGATCAATCAGACCAAAAACATTTTCAGAGTCACTCTTTTGGGAAGGATTTTGGAAGTATTTTCTTTTCCTCTAAAATGCTCCCATTTAGAGAAGAAATATGTAAAACTGAAACAAGTCTTGTAGGTTTGCAACAGAAATAAACCTCACTTTTCCCTCTGAGAGGACATACATTTGGCAATTGATGCAGCTCATCTGCAAGAGACAGAAGCTTCCTAAACATCCAGAATGAAATTCTTTCAAAATTCAGACAGCATCAAGCTAGTGAATTCATTTTGTTCTTTGTTAGTATAATCCTGCTTGCATTTCCTCGAGGGCTGGAGCTGCAGAGCCCTGTTCAAGACCAGACGGTCCCAAAATAGATTTTGGGTGATTATTTGGAGCAGGACACACTGCTGGGGCTGGGGTCCCTCTTGCAGGCAGGAGGTTTTTGTCTCTCTGTCCCACTGGAGAGCCTGAGAGCTTCTGGCTCTGGGACCACTCTCTCCTATGGCTCTAAGCACTCAAATACTCTTGCTGTGACTCTCTTTATCAGGAATGCCTGATAAAGGGCTATATCAGGATATCAGGAATTATCTTTAATGGGAATTCTGGATGGAGGGATGCAGTGGGGCTCTGATGGGTTACAGCCCTTATAGGAAGAGGAGAGTGCCCAAGGAAGAGAAGAAAAAAAATCTCCTGTTGCCTTTTACTGGCCAATTGTAACTGCATGCCTGGGCCAGCTTTCACTGTGATGTTCAGATTTTATCATTTAATCACACAAACTTTGCTTTATCTGCCTGTCCCCGTGGGCTGGGGGGAGCCTGGAGCTAATTTACAAACTGAAACAAGTACCTGTATTTAACTAACACTCGTTCTGCCTATCTGGGGTGCAACAGCCCTGCAGCATTCCAGCCTTGAGCTGCCTGAAGGTGCCACTGTGCTGATCACTCCCAGCTGGAAAACAAGCGAGGAGTCCAGAAGTCCTGGCTTAGGCATCCCGTTAGCTGGCACTGGGGGGGAGAAGGGGCAGACAGCAGTGCTGGAGGTGATGCTGGAGCTGGGAGTGCCCTCAGGGGGGAGATGGGACCATCCTTTAAGTCTGAGGAAAGGCAGCAGCCCGCTGGGATGTCCCTGCTCACCCCCCTTGGCATGGGCAGCAGAGGACCCTTCATGTCTATCCAGCAGCTCTGAAGGACAGCGAATAAAATCCCTCGGGATGCTCCAGTGCCTGATGCCTGTCACTTAAATAGTGTTTGACCTTATTCTACAGTCCTTATACCCTAGTCCTGCTCCCTGGGGGCCCACAGGGCTCCTGCCCTACCCAGCTCTGACTCGCTCTGCTCGATCCCATCAGGATTTTGCCTGGCTGATGATGTTGTGCCAGTGCAAGTCGCTGTCTGCAGTCAGGGGCTGTGTTAGCATTGATTCTTCCAGCTGCCAAAGCAGAGCACGGATTTTCCTTGAGATGTTTCCCCTTCACAGAGTCCCCTTTTTGCAGAGTCAGAGGGATGGGGGAGAGAGGGAGGAAAGGGAAAGAAATGAGCAGAGCAGTGCTTGCTGCTGAAGGGGAAGTGTCAGACAGACTCTTCAGAGCACTGCCTAACGTGACCTACTTCAGTGGTCTGTAGAGAAGAATTTGTCTTGCAACAGTTCTTCTTGGAGGAAAACAAATGATGATCTCAAGCAGCTCCAGAGCGGGAACCTGATTTCCAGAGGAGACTGTTGCTGTTGCTCTGTGTTCAGCAGGGAAGGGAGGAATCAGGGGTTATCCTGGTTTGTGACCCCCCTTCAGCTCTGCTCAGCACCACAGTGACACACACAGGGGTGCAGGAAGTCTCTGGCTGTGGAATAATCCCGGTGCAGTGACATTTTTGAGTTGCTGGAGTTTTATAATTCATTGACTGTGCGTGCATAGAGGTCTCCTCTGTTGAGGGTCTGCCCAGTGACCTCAAATCTCCTTCCAGACTAAGAAAAAGTGAAAACTCTGGGGTTGCTGGATCAGTAGAATGTTAGTCTGTGTTTCAAGCACTCTGGGAGACCTGGACTCAGCCGGAATTTTAGCAAAATCACAGTCTTTCTACCCTCTCTCCAAAAAAGCAGGGATTGTGAAATGGATTGTCCCTGACACACAATTTTAGGGAGATGTGAAGAGCACCCAGGACTACAGGGCTTGTATCTCAGCAGGGGAGCAGGGTGAGGCTCTGTGAGAATCTCGATGCTCCTCAGCCAGGCAAAGACTCGTGGCAGATGTCCTGGATCCAGCAGGATACAAATCCCTCCAGCTGCCAAGAGATTTTGTCAATGCCCCTGGCCAGAGATTTATTTTAGCCTTTTAATATTTTCTGCATAACATTTTGTTACCCTTCTTCCTCCCTCTAATTTTTTATTTTTTTTCTTTCCTCTTTTCCTGGAGCACTTTGATGCGCTCTCTGAATAGAGCTCCAAGCAGCAAATGGCATCAGCAGACTGATAAATTAGCGATGAATTGGAGCCTCGGATTAGCTCAGGCTAGTAATTTAACCTGATACAGGAGATGTTTGCATTTGTTCTGTTCATGCACCGATAGATAGCAACTATCCTGGAAACCTGACACTTGTGGGCACTGCTCTCCCCATAAAGCACCCCTGTGGCAGCCCACAGTCGCTTCCCATTTGTCTCACCCCGGGCCATGCTGGGTGAGCCAGCTCTGGCAAAACCTTTTAGGAGGGGGGGGCGGGAATGGGAAATGAAATATTTACTTTTTGCTTTCGCTTGCTGGCGGTGAAAGGATATTGATGTGGTGTAGATGGAACATTAAAATCAGAATTATGCCGGGGAATAACAAAACAACAAAAAAACCCCCAAAACCTAGAAAGCCAGGCATAAATTAGCAGTGTTTTCTTCCTCTGTGGCTGAGGGGAGTCTGCACTACACCAGTGCCATATAACACACCCGGGATGTGCTTGGGAGCTGCTGGGCCATAAATCACAGGCAGCATTTAAACGGACAGGAGGAAAGGCCACACGGAGATGGATGGGTGTCCCAGGAAGGGACTGTCGAGGGGCAGCTGCAAACACACCAGGAGATGAGGCAGGAGGGGGAAAGGGGATTTCCAGGACTGGGGGCAGAGGTGAGTGCGGGCAGAGTGATCTAGGGGAGAAGCTGGCCTCCAGTCCCTCAGCTTTTCAGGAGTACAGGTTGAGGGATGGCAGCCCCGTTTTGCCACACTTCAAGATTTCTAAATTGCCTCTACGTTTTTCCCCCCTGTGAAACAGCAAAATGTTGTAGTATTCATTTTTCACTAAAAAGGTCAAGTTTTCGATTCTGCTTTCTCCTTCTGACAAGAGCTGACCAGAAAATCCAAGGCTTATATACTTATACAGGATGTCTTCATCCTATCCAAGGTGTTGATACAAACTCCTTTCTTTCCCTAAAATAGTCTGCCAAAAACTCTCAGTGATGAGGTTCATGCCTTGTGCCAAACCAGGATGACAGTCTGTGATCTTGAGAGGTGCAAATTCAGCCCAGAGGGTAGAGGGGCCTTTTCTTCACCTCAGCCTCTGTGTGGGACACAGAGATGTTGTTGCTGTGACTCCGAGCACTGTAGGACTCCAGGGGCTCTGTTCAAGGAGCCCTCTTGACTTTAGCAGGATTATTTCAGGAACAATGTTGTGAAATCACTCCCAGCTTTCCACCCCCTGGATATCACACTTCTAATATACCTGCAGCCAAGGGAGAAAGTCCTTGTGTGATGGCAGCTTTTTGCAGTGTTTCACTGTGCTGTACAAACTGCCACTGAAAGGTTACTGATTTTTTTGGCATGGTCGCCACGCGCTTTCTCACACTCCCAATAACAAGAGAACAACAAGGGCATTTGCTCTTTAGTGAAGTGCTGCAGTCATGCTCTTTAGAAAGAGGGCCTGAAAAAAGGAGTGTGATTCAAGTCAGGCTTAGGATCAATAAACAGACTTAGGGTCAGGGCTGGAGTGAAACTGGGGGGTGGAGAAGGCAGGAAAATCTCAAGGAGAAGGGATTCAAGGACAAGGACAGATGGTTCTTCAGCAGAAAAGTGAGGCCTTTTGGCAGAGCTGGCGGGTGGGTGGTGATGAAACAGGCTCAGGACAGGGACGGCCAAGGTGCTCCAAGTTGGAACAGGAAGTGTTAATTCTGTTTGGAAAAAAGCTTAATCCTGGCAGCTGGCAGCCTGGAGTCTCTCAAACTCCATCACAGCTCTTGGCTTTGAGGTTTCCCTCCCGCAGGAACACGAGTCCCCCGCTGCAGAGGCAGATGCACAGGAGCCTGTGCCAAGAGCAGGCACTGTCAGGACAAAGCAAGGGATGTGCCACAGCTCCAGAGGGCCCTGCCTCTCTGCACAGGGAAAGGCAGAACTGCTTCAGAGAAAGACTAATTCATCAGTAAAACATTAATTATCCTCGTGGCTCCATTCATTAACCTCTGAAGTGAGAAGAACCGGTCCCTCTCCCACTCCAGAGAATTTTAGCCCCTTCCACCTTCAGCACAGGAGTCCCATTTCAGAAATATAGGTACAGGAACCTGTTAAAAATGGGGCAATCTGGGGAGCAAATATCCCACAAGGGCCAAAATCCCCCACAGGCACCGGTGCAACACCATTAATGTCAGCAGAACTTCTGCCTTCCCCAAACACCTCTGACTTCCAGGTGTGAACATCAGGCTTGCTCTCCAGCAACTGTGCTTGTGATTCCCCAATTGTACTCTACCAAAAAGAAAATCCCATCTTTTGGCCAGCAGAATATATGGATCAGCCCCACTGGGACTGCAAATAATATTCTGTTTAAGAGTTGGACTGAAGAAAGGCTTAATTACGTGCACAAATATTGCTTTGGCAAGGAACTCATGCTGGGAAGGCAGTTCTTGTGTCTGAGCTGATCCTGCAGTTCCCCCTGTGTTTGTGAGGGCCTGCATCTGTCAGATAGATTAGCTGGGAAGCTTGGAAATGGATGGAAACTCTTCTTCAAAGAGGCTCTGGTCCTGCTCCTGCTTCTGACACTGACTCCCAGCTCATCCTGCCTCCTCTCTGCCTGGGTTTGCTTCCATGCAAACTACTTTATGATCTATTAATTAGAAGTGCTGCATGAGAGCTGGAAACCAACATTATTTCTGGGATGGAGCCCACCTCTGCCCTTGGGAGACTCGATGGCTGCTTCTGAAGCCACGTGCTGATTAAATTCAACTTCCTGGTGTGTTCAAGTCATGAACAAATGCAGCCTGCAGCTCCAGGGGTCTCTGTAAGGCATTTCCAGCTGGGGCTGACACTTCATGCTTTACTCTGAGCTCCTCACAAGCGTATAGGAGCCTCTTCTAGGCTCTTCCAGTGCAGCAGGTTCTGAGTGATCCTTTCTTGGACATCTGTGTCTCCTGCGCACCGTGTGTCCATGCACCTGTGATCTCCTGGGCTAGATTCTCTCTGTGTTGAGTGCCAGGCTCCCCTGCCATCTCTGCCTGCTTTGCTGGGTTGCTGTTGAGTCACTGGAGCTATGACAGATCTCTCCTAAGTGCTGGATCTGAACTGGATCCATCCTGGATTTAAGATATTTTCCAGAAGCCTTAGCAGAGCCATTCCAGAGTCCAATAATTTTATTTTTAAAAGCTTTCAATTTCTTTTGACAGGGCTGGAGTGTTTAAAGATGGCAAAGTGAAGGAGATAAATAGATTATTGATTGGACAGGCTTGTAATTCCTTAGTGAATTGATTTAGCTCCTTCACTAAGATCAGGCCTCTGCCATAAACCTCCCAAGCAATCAATAGGATGGAGAGTCCCCGGCGAGCAGGACTTTTCTTTGTTACCATGGCCACAGGAAGGGACTGGGACTGGGTCTCCCATGGGATTGGAGGGCAGGAACTTGGATCCACAGATTTCTGCTGAGGCAGCCTTGGCACAGCCTCACCCTGGTGCACCAGCACGAGGATTGCTCCCAGGGCTGCAGGGACCTGCACATGTGGCCTGTCTCTGCCATGTGCAGGAAATTCCAGGTGCAGTCAGTGCTGCCACAAGTTATCCTGGCATTACAGGACAGTTCAGCTGCTGGGGCTGGAGGTGGGAGTGTGACCTGGTTTCCTGGGGGCAGGACAGCCAGGCACAGCAGGATGGAAAACTCCCATCGGGTGCCCATGCTGTCGATTCCGTGCCACATCCAGGCCCCTGTGTGCTCAAGCCCTGTCTCACTGCTCACTGGAGGCAGCTCCAGAGCCTTCCTGGCTGGGCTGGGAAAGGATTCAAACCATGATTAGAAAGACAGTGGGAGCTGTCAGCAGTTAAATACGCCAAAACCCCAAACTTCTGTCTAACTCCCCAATGTAGCAATAGTGCCAGGGAATAAAAACTGGCTGCTGGGGGAGTAAAAGCCCCCTGCAGCCCTTCAGTCCCTGCCAAGGGTCTGTGTGTGCTCTGTGCCTGTACCTGGCACCAGCACAGCACCCGTGGCTCCTGAGAGCTTTGGGACACAAAGGACTTTGCTATTTGGAATGGCAGGAGTACACTCGGAGCCTGGGGTCCAGAAGAGCCTTCGTGGCCTCACGTCTTGGGCGAACTGGAGATCTGTGTCTGAAGGTTTGTGGGTACCCAGATTGAGGGTGCATAAATGTCCAGTACACTGGGCTGGTGTGGAGGTCAGCCTGTCAGTGCTCCTGCTCTCTGTTCCTCCTCCTCTTCACCAGCAAATTCAGAAAAGAGACAACCACAACTTTCCTAAAATCCTTTATAATCGAGTTTATCAGCATTTACATAAATGAACTTGAGCATGAACCTACAAGAATATGTAAATTCAGATCTTCCAGACTAATTTTTTTTTTTTTTTCCAGTTCCCATCAACCCTCCTTTGCTCACACAGCTGAAGTCTTTGGGTTGTACATGGCATTTCCCAGAAGTTCAGCCACTCTGCAGAACCTCTGGAGCCTCAGGCCCCGACAAAGTGGGCTGGAGGTTTTCCAAATCTGGACTTGGTTGGGAGACTTCCAATGCTTTTTGGTTCCAGCTGAGCTGGCAAGGAACAAAACAGCTTTTTTCACTCTATTTCATTCTCCTTCTGGTGCTGGCTGCACCCCAAAAGGCAGAGACAATGCAAGGGAAAGGAGGAAGGAATCAGCTGCATCTTTTCAGTGCTGAGCAAAGGATCTGTGGGCCCTCAAGGTGGGATCCAGCATGGGGCGTGTGCAAAAGGGATGATACCTGCACACTTCGGTCACTTCTGGAAACTGGGGGGAATCATATTTAGAGCCACTGAGAGAAACTCGTTGATTTCCCATCTTTCATGGAAAACCAACATAGAAACTGGTTGTGGCATTTTTTAGTTTAAAGAAAAAAAAAATTCCCAGATATGTCATTGAGAGCTTTTGAGGGGAGGGAGCAGAGGGAGTTCTGCTGAAAAAACGCCTTGAAGTTTGAGCTGAACATTTTATAAACTGATTTTATTTTAAAACAACTGCAATCCAGGAAGAGATTTTGAGCCAAACAGATCTGTTTGAAAACTTTTTATCTCGTCAGAAAATCCACAACCCATGAATCACATTTTCCATCGTTGAAAAACTTCTCGAAAACAAGAGCTGCTCAACCAAAACTCATCTTGTTTGACCATTCCCAGAAGCGAGTGATGCAGAAGAAGCTGAGCTACCTGGAGCTGCAAATCCAAAGCCGGTCCAAATTTGTCATTGTGCGCAGATCAGGGAGCTGCTGTGGGGTGTAATCCGAGCAGGCACCGCAGCCAGCCCTTCCAGCTCAGCCAGCAGAAAGCCGTGTTTGCAGCCACCACGCTCAGGCCCTGCTCAGGGGGCAGAGGCAGCAGCAGTCAGGCTGCAAACTCTTCCTGATGGATGAGGTGAGGCGGACTCGGGAGCTGGAGGGCTCCCCTGTGGAGTTAGTCAGGGGTTACACGGTTATCCCTGGCTCCAGGAAGTCCTCTCCTAGCCCGGATTCCAACATCAGCAGTCACAAGGGCACCGGGCACAGTGCTGGCTGATGGGGCTGGGATCTGGGTAAGCCATTGGGGGAGGTCTGGAAGGGGCCAGCTGGGATCTCCCGGGCAAGGGAGGTGCAGAGGGAGGTGGATTACGGTGCACGTGTGGGTTGTGTGCTCTAGCACAAAATTGAGGTTTATTAGCAGGAAGGGGAGCTGTTCCACCCTTCCAGGGTTAATGGTCTTTTCTAAAGTGGTGACTGGAGGGGACAGAAGACTCCAAAGCAGCCGTGGTGATCACCACGGGCTCTGTAGGAGCTCCACACCCAATGGCAGTGTGAAGCTAGCTCTGGCTCCTGCCTCTCATGTGTTCCTGCAGTGGGTGTCACCTGTGGCCGATCAGAGGTTGGAATCTGGAGTGTGCAGGATGCTGCAGGTGGGGGAAGAACTGTTCCCCACCTGACAGGGGGGAGGCATGAAGCAACACATGCCCCTCTGAGCTCTCCTGAGTGCTCGGCAAGCAGAGCTATGGACAGTGGCAGGGTGAGCTGCCAGCCTGGCCTCCTTTCCCAGCTGGGCTAAACCATCCCCAGTGCTCCACCTGAGCCCTGCATCAGCCAGCCCCACTGTTAGCCCCCACTAGCACTCCTCAGCCTGGGAGCCAAAGCAAACTTTTCCCTTGCTGGTGAGAGACTTCCCATGGCTGGAGCACTCCTGGCTCTCCAGAGCTGCCATCCCCTCCCCTCATTTTCCACCTTCACTTGTCGAGCACCACATGAGCACTTCCCGGGCTGCCTCTCCCTGGAGCTCCAGAGCTCTGAAAAGGTCACCTGTCGAACAGGGAGAGGTGCTGGAAATGAACTCATGTGGTTTTCCTCTTTTCCAACATCCAGTGTGACGTGGGAAGATGAACCAGCTGCCAGGAACCCTCTTGGTACCTAAGGTGCTCTGCAGTGGTTTGTCCAGGTCGTGCCTGTGTGCCACAGACCTTTGGCTGCTCCTGTTCCCAGGCTGTGCCTCTCCATGCTATGGATGCCTTATTTCTCCTTGGAAACAAGAACCTGTGGGTGCATTTGAAACCCAAAGAGCCATGCAGATGCCTAGCTCATGGATTGCCTGGGAGATCCGGCCCGTCCAGCACCAAGGTGTGCACGTGGAAGGAAAAGGGGGCTCCTAAGCTCTGTTCTTCCTGGGGAAGCTGAGGATGCTGAGCTGTGAGGGACTCCCTGTGACAGGGAGAAGCAGCTCCCTGCCTGCACCAAGGGCAGCAAACCCAGCCTGAGCTGTTATCTTCATGTGCTGTCAGAGCTCCAGGGACTATGACCTTGCTTTGAAAGGTATTTAATGTCTACAAGGAAGATACAGTCAAAACAATTCTCTTCCTCCAAAGTGAAACACGGCAGAAAAAGAAGTGAGGAGGAGTGAGAAGAGACTGGGCAGTTTTTCAGTGAGGCTGAGGAGCAGCTCTTTGCTGTTTTGAGCTGATGTCTGCTCAGGGCAGCTCTGGGGGCTGAGCTGGGCCCGGCTGCTCAGCTCTGGATGCTGAATCTGAACCCTCTCTGGGGATGGTCCAGCTGGAAATGGATTAGGACCACAGTTCAGGATGGATGTGGGTAGGCTGCTGGTCGTTCTGGCATTGCCCCTCCCTCCTTAGCAGGACACCCCATTCACTGTTGGCACAGTTCCTGTGTGACCCTGGGACAAAGTCTGTGCTCTACAGCAGCTCTAGTGACAAGCCTTGCAATGGCCAGGTGGCTTAGGAAAGGAATAGGACAAGGGAAAAACAGGACTGAAGACAGGCCTGAAACCCACAAAGCAGCTGTCCAAAGATATCTGAAGCTTCTTTACAATGTTCTCCCTAAGATTCATCCATTCCTCCCTCAGCAAAGGAGTTTGGACTTGTTTCCTCTTTTGTGTCCACAACTGAGAAGAAATATTTTCACTTCTACTGAAGATGAAACTGCAAAATGTCCATGTCCACTTGACAAAATCAAGAAATTCGGTTCTTTCGTTAAAGCATTTAATTTTAAAACTTTAAAATCTTTCATATTTATTAAAAGTGGAACAACAGGATTTTGAACACTCAGATGTTCCTTTGAAAAACTAATTAAAATATTCCACTTTTAAATTTAAAACAGACTTAATAGGAGCAATGCTTTCCAGAAGGACAATATTTAAGGTCATCTACTTTGCAGTGGACCGAGAGAGCAGAAGTGGAGAACACAACAGGAAAACTGAGGCACAGCAGAAGCCACACAACTTGCCAAAGACACACAAGAGTCACTTTGGAGCCACAGTTCAAACTCATGAGGACATAATTTCTGGAGCTGCTCTTTGCTGACTGGAGCATGCCAAGGAGAAGCTGTTGCACCTGATGCCCTGTACAAGACCTTCAGCAGGGTGTGACTTGTGCTCCAGGGTGTGGCAACAACCTCTGGATTTTAGGATCTCTGCAGTGACCCGAGTCCCACAGTTCTGTCTGTCCTGTCTCACCCGGTTGCCCCAGACCCAGCAGCCTGGGCCAATGAGGGGATGAGACCCTCAGGCACTGACCTGGGTGAGGGCGAGCTGTTTGCCTGGGAATGGGAATGGGACCCACCCTTTTCAGTCCCTGGTGTGTCACTTCACCTGAACTTTTCAAATTGCTGCGCCCGGTCTGCCATTCCCCAGGTTAGACGCTGAGTTCTGCCCATCTGTGTGGTGCCCACGTTCCTTCTGCTGTTTGTGGGGTTTGGAAGAGCTGGGCACACCAAGATTTTATAGATGGAAAGGAGTCTGACAGCTACTCGAGCCCTTGACAGGTTTCCCTGAAGATACTTTGGATTAAGAGGGGAGGGAAGAGCTGGGGCGATCTGGGGACCCAGAGATGTCCACACAAGCTCCTTGAACAATCACAGACTGAGGTAGATGCACTGTTAGGACATCAGATTTCCCAGACCCACTTTCCACCTGTAAGAGAGCCCCTGAGAGTGGCAGAAAGGTGGAGTCCCCACCCCTCACTCCAAACTTGACCCATCTGGCTGCTATCCAGAATGGAGGTTTTGGGATTCCCATTCTGAGCCCTGAAACCTTTTCATCTACCTTTAAATAGAACAGGGCTTGGAGGGAAACTGGAACTGGAACAAAGCTCCTTCCCCACTGTGGGGCCAGCGGGGTCAATGAAGAAGCAGCTGAGGGTGAAATCAATTAATTCATTCATTACAGAGCTACTGCAGTCACAAAGATATTTCAATTGTGCTTGCTGAGAAGTCCTCATGAGAGATACATCTCATTTTCAGAGAGGTTCCCAAGGGGAGGGCATCGTCAGACAATTTCATTCCTGCTGACTAGAGGGTAACAGATGTTCTAAGGAAAAGGTACCCTCTTGTCACCTCAAATTTCACTCCAGAACAAGCAAGAGTTTGAGTGAAATCAGACCCCGCTTTAATTTAGGGAGATTTGTAATAGGAAACGACAAAAACTTGGGGAGATAGGACGTGGTGAATGCTATGTTCAAGGTTTAGAGGATGAGAAAGTGAGGCTGGAAGTACCATTCCCTTCTAGAGAAGTTTGCTGTCAGGCTTCTCTGTTGCTGGGCAGGACTTCTGAGATGGCTCAACACTCACAGGGAAACCTTCCAAGCCCCTTGATCACGATTCCACCAGAAACCAAATGCTCTGTAGCATCTGGCATGTAGCCTTCTGCCCCAAATTCCTCCTGGTGGCTTGATGGGCACATCCTGCAGCTGTATTTGAGTCCTTGCCCATCGTAGCCCTCCCTGTGCTTCACACACTCCTGTACTGTCTCGTCTTGTAAGGGAAATGGAATGATTTTAAATATAAATTCAGGTCATTTAATAAAGACTGTGGAGGTCTGATCATTGAACAGCTCTTATAACAAGGTATGGCACTTTTTCCATGCACTTTTGTGCCCCAAACCAGAGAACAGGATGTCAGTTGCTTAATCACAGTCGTGATTTCAAACCCTTTGCTCCTTGCAGAGAGATTTTTCAAGAGTCCTACAATCAGTATCTCAAAATCTTCTCAAAAGATACAGCTATTTATTGCAGGATTTGGCTGGGTAATGTTTCAGAGAAAAAAAATGTCATCCTGTCTGGATATTCCATGTTAGCAAAAGAGAAAATGCACCTATTGGCAGATGAATAGACAGAAAAAGAGTCTTCAATTCTGGAGAAAAAGCAGAGTTTTTCAATCATTTCTGTGTACCTGACAGCAAAGTTCACCTGCAAAGCAAGGGCATAGTCTAAACACCTACAGCATAATCCAAAAAACACTGAACACTGAACACAAAAAGCGTAAAGTGCTGATGAATTTAGTCCATTCCTTTAATATATTGAGGATACAGATGGCACTAGCAGTCCCTTCCCGGGCTGGACTGAAACCATGAGAGGAGCAATGGATCACAGGAGAGAAAGACTGAAGTCCATGGAAGGTTCAGTGACAGCAATGGAGCAGAGTAATAACTGCTTTTCCTTGCTTGTCTTTCTAAACAGGGATCATTCATAACGTGGAATCAGCTTTCTCGGTTTGGAGAAAGGATGGATGGATGGAAACCTTGGTTTCGCAATTCCGTGTGAAGGAAGTTCATATACCTGATGCCAGCATAAGGTGAAATTTCATCAGGAGTTTGGTTAAGTGTTGAGGGGCGTGGTGTGAGTCATACCTGGAAAATTACTTCTGAAGGGATAAAGACTTAGCAGAGTCTGGAAGTTTCATGTTTCCATGTCCCACATTCAGTACTTTTTTTTTCCCCCAAAGCTCAAATATACATATGGAGATATTTTCTTTCTTTCATCCCCGTTTTCAGTCCTCAGCCAAGAACCAAAAGTGCTCGAAATACTTCTGAGGGCTGTCTGCATAGCCAATTGTCCAATTTCACAGGCTTTAATGGCTTTGAGTGGAACTCACACATCCCTGTCTGTCTGCCGTGCTCCAACCCAGACACAGCTAATGACAGTGACAGAAAGCCAAGCTAAGTGGCCAAAACAAACCCTTTGATATACAGGAGGCTGAAAGGGATTATTATTTTTACTATTTAAATTGCCCTTCTTTTTAAACATTTTCAAGATATTTTGTTCTTAGTAGAACTACTTTTTAGTGATAGAAGAAAAGACATCAAAAGTGTGACACAGACGGCTTTGGGGCTGATTTGAATAGCTCTTCACTGACGTATGTCTTCACATGAAAATCCCAGATGGTCACTTGCTCAGTTCACCAAATTTGCAATATTCAGCAAGATATGAAAAAAAAGGGCTTCTGCCTGAGCCTTCATCATTTGTAGCTCTCTCTGGACTGATTTTTTCAGCTGCTCAGACATTGTTGTTCTCACAGCCAAATGCAGAGCCCCTCTGTGAGGGTTGGTTCGTTACCTCACTTCCTTGTCTGACTTCTAATTTTCCAAAAATACACAGAAAAAGTTTGAAAGAGCCAATTAACAAGCGAACCTGAGAAACAAGGGGGATGATTGTCCTGTTCCAAGCCTGTCCTACACTCCCTGTGTCCTGCAGTGGGGTCTGCCTGCATGGGAAGACAAGTGGGAGCTGCCTCTGAAAGCCTCAGTCTCTGTTTATTTAAGCAAAGCTTCAGCTGACGGGGATCAGTGTAAAATGAAAGATTCCACATGGCAGTGCAGACATATCCCCCTGCTTCCTGGTTTTTGTTTTTTCTTTTCTGCAAGGAGAATGAAATCCCCAAACTCTGCCTGACCGCTGCTGTTTTCAGAGTGGGTTGTTGCTCTGATGAGTTCAACTCTGATGTTCTCGAACTCCAGAGAAAAAGTATAATAAAATTAACCTGGAAAGGCCTTCTAATTCTAACGTGTGGATACGTTTTCTGAAGAGAGAATGTTATAAAAGGACTTATTTTCTGTGTTCCTGCTGCAAGATTTAAACTCTCTCTCCTGGTGGGAGTCTGCTGTGTCCCAAAATCCAGACTAATGTTCATGACATATTCACTAGCTCTGTGCTGCATTATCATTGCCTTGCTGGCTGTGCAGGAGTGTAAATACAGGAATATGAAATCTTCCTCCTCATTTTCTTTATTCCCACTTTCAGCTGCTCTAATCCTTTTCCAGCTTTGCTCTCTGCTCCTTTCTGGTTTGTATTTGGTTGCAGAGATGGGAGAGCAGTGGGTGGGTGCCTGTCACAGAGTCAGAGAGCACCAGGGGTAGGGACAGGTCCCTTTGGAAGCCCTGGGCAGTGGGGTTGTTCCCTCTGACGGGTTGTCCCTGGGGGCTGCAGCTCAGCAGCCTCCAAAATCCACATCCTGGGAGCCAGGCGTGTGGCCAGGATGTCTGCAGAGGCTGCTCTGTGACCTCATCTCTGTCAATCCTGTATTTTATGGGAATAAGTTGTCCAGGCCAAACCCTACGGTTAATGGCTATGTTGGGAGTGAGAAACCTGCCAGCACCAAGACTGAGATGGAGGAAAAAGCCAGTGGGCCATAGGAACAAATTCAGGCAAGGTTACAATGGGGAAATAACCAGAAAGGCAGAATTTTCCTAAGCTTTTCAGGGAATTTAGAACCATAGAATAGTTTGGGCTGGAAGGGGCTTTTAGAGATCATCCAATTCTACCCCCCTGTTTAGGACTGCCCTCGGCAAGGCAGGACAGTGGCAGTGCAATGGCTTCTTAAGGGCTGTGCTTGCAACTTTTCCCATTGAAATACTCTGCTTTTAAGTGCTTTTAATTATCTGGACTCCGGTGGGTCGTGCTGAACAGCTGCTGCAAGTTAGATTCCGCATGAACAGTTGGAGATAAAGTGAAGCAAGGTTCTATTCCCCCCACCTCCACCTTGGAGATCATGCTCATCTCCTACCCATTAAAAGAAAAAAACGGTGGTAAAAATAGTGTGAGGTGATGTCATTGAAAATTATCATAATGCATCTGGAAAGAAAAACCTTTGGGGATATCTGGGTGATCTTAAATCTGACTTTTTATTATTTTTATTTTTTTTTTTAAATCCCTGATTTATTAATTTTAACCTGCTTCTAGCAGGAAAGAGGACGTGATTTGTGTTTGCAGAGGTCTGGCTCCAACCTGAACATCCTGGGAGAGTGGGAGAGGAGGGTGTGGCTTTATGTGATCATTTCTTGTCCCCTTTCTTGTGCAGGTTTCTCACAGGTCAGAGCAGTGTTAGGGGTTCAGTGTGCCCTCCTCAAGACGGAAAGTAGAAGCAAAAAGATCACCAAAAGCTTCAAGCTCTGTGCCATCCCCTTAATCCTCCCCAAACTGAATGGAAGGACTGGCAGAAATGAGGACAGGATGTCCAGGCAATTTATATCCATCCTCTCCCTGATAACATCTCTGCTTCCTCAGGAAGGCCCCATTTCTGTGCTAAGAAATAGCCCAAGCTGGTGGCTGTGCAGCATCTTTTCCTCCTGACGAGCTGGGGCCATTCCAAATGAGGATAATAAACGATATAAGGAACAATATAAGCGCTGCTATAAATAAGAATGCTGCAATTCCACTGATGACTTACGGTGGCATTATAAATGATCGGAGCAAAGTCAGGAGGTCTCCTCACACCACCAGAGCCTCATGGTAGAATTATAGATCTAATTTAAGTGCATTTTGGGGGTAAATTATTTATTAAAGTGTAAAGTTTATGGAGACAAATGTTCAAGTAGTCAGACTCTTGGACTAGGTGAGCATTCCTGGTCCTAATAATTACAGGTAGAATTTGCTCCTGGGCAAAAGGACTAGATTAAGATTTTAGCAACATTTTAGGCATCCAAAAGCCCTGCAGAACACTTCTTGGCACAGGGCTGCAATCTCTAAACTTACAATGAAATGGGCTGCTTGTACAGGTGATCAATCCAGAGCACCTACTGCTCATAAATCCATTTTAATGATTAAACTGGAGCTAGGAGATGAGAACAAGAAGAAACTTCTCTCAGGCTCATGAAAAATCACATGTTGTTGTCTTACAACTTTTAAGTTTTCCTGCATTTCAGCCCTCGAAAAGAGTCCTGTTGCTGGTGTTTTCTTGCATATTTCACTCTAATTTCAGCCAGGATTTGTCACTGTTGCTAAATGAGGAAAGTGCTCGCAGGATTGTGGTGAAATTTCTTCACATAAGGGGTTTGTGAAATACTGGAAGGGGCATTCCAGGGAGGTGGTGGAGTCCCATCTCTGGAGGTGGCACTCGGTGCTCTGGGCTGGTGACAAGGTGGGGATCATTCACAGGCTGGACTTGATGACTTGGAGGCCTTTCCCCACCTTAATGATTCTGAATGGAATTCCCTCTGCCACACACTTGAGTGAATTCAGGCAACTCATTAAAGCCTCTCAGAAATAAAAATAAATAAATAGCCGCCTTGAAATGTCTAATTAGCAGGTTGCAAGGGCCTCTCCACACCAGGCTGGCTGATGTCCCTGCGCCCAGAGCCTGCAGGTCCCACAAGGCTGAGCTCATGGAGGCATTCCCAAGTCTAACATGAAGTCTGCTTTTGGCAGGGCAAGTAGAAGAAGACTCAGCTTACAAATCCCCCCAAAGACTGAATTTTCTGGAGCCTTCTGCATCACAAAATTAGCCTGTGGAGCAGGAGGCTCAACAGCTCTTGCACCACTGGGCTGCATCAAGGATAACCACATTAAGGCGAGGCATTAAGATCCTGTGGTAATTAGGAGCCATATAAGTAACTTAGATATAGAATGAAGTTACTAATAATGCATGAATGCAAAGCCTTAAGAAGTTTGCTTCATATAAAGCACCCAGATATTCGGTGGCTTAGCTCAATTCTCTGAAGCTGCAAATTCAGGCTGAAGATCTTAGGAGAATGTGCTCGTTCTGGAAGGGTTTTTTTCCTTGTCATACTTAAAATATTGCTGAGCCCAACTTTTTTTTTACAGGCAAGGTTTCTCCCATAGCTCCCAGCCAGACTAGAAAATGTACAAAGGCAGAGTGAATTTTTTTTTTTTTTTTTGAAAGCACATAAAATTAGGCAGAGGGCTTGGGGGAAGATCCAGATTAAGGGAGTGTATCTAATGGTCAGGCCAGGGAGATGGAATCAGTATTCCTGCCACTAATTCACTGTGTAACCTTGTGCTGTCGCTAAGCTTTTTTGTGCTCTATTTTCCTCGTCAGTAAAATGAGTACTATAATAGTTACCTTCCAGATAAGGGTTTCAGTTAATCAATTTCTAAAGCCCTTAAGTACAGAGAGACACAAGATATCATATCAACAAAGTCCAGCATTTATCTGTGCCTGAATATTCCCTGAACTGCACCAGCTGTAAAGGAATAGAACCTGAGCTGTATAACCCCCAAAATTCCCATTGACTTTGATGAATAAACATAAACACTATTTCTTGCAAATCAAATACTACCTGCAGTTTGGTTGGGGTTTTTTGGTTTTTGTTTTTTGGGCTTTTTTTTTGGTCACAGGCAGGATTTGCTGCTTAAAAATGTGTTTGAAAAGCAAGTTAAAAAGGTTTCAGGTGGGCTGGAAGAATTAAACTCCCCCAATGACTGAATTGCTTGCACAGTTTACCTGTGCTGCTCCTTACAGCAACTTGAGTCAGTCTTTGTGCTGCTGCTGGTAGCAGGAGTCAGAAAAAAAAAAGTGCTACAGTGGGTTTTGCTCAGAATTCTGAATTTTTGCCAAGGAAATAGGAGGAGGAAATAATGAACATTTGACGGGTGTTTTTCAAACAATAGAAAACTAAATTATGGTCTGGGAAGGAAGATCTTTTCTTTTCTTACAAGAGCTGACTAAGGAGCTTAGCAAAACTGAAGGCTGAAAGAGAGGAGGGATTGTTGTATATAAGTAGATCAGTGTGTAGCAGCAGGGAAGGAAAAGAGCCATTAAATCCAAAGGACAATGCTGAAAGAACAAATGGGTATAAGAAGCAGGCCTTTAATAAATTCAGGTATTAATTAGAAGAATATTAGAAATATCAGAAGAGCTGGATTATAGCCAGCAGGCACGGGCAGGTAAAGAGCACACCCAGCCATAAGCTGGGCAGAGGAGTGGACCTGAATCCAACCCCATCCCTTTCTGATGCTCAAGCAAGTAATTTGATTTAAGTATTTCACTGTTTTTCCTTCAGTTCACTACATTTCCAGGAAAATGTAGAAGATATTCTCCTTTCTTCAAAGTTCCTTCCTACACATATCATAGCAGATTTTAAATAGAGGAGGGAGCTACACATCACCTCCATGTCATACAAATCTTCCTTGTGTCCCACTCTTTTCTCCACACTCAGGGTTTGCTGCCTTCTCTCACTTCTTTTACTGCCCAATCCTTATTTCCTCCTCTTCCTCCACCTTGCAGCCCAAACCCTTTCAGCCCTGTCCTTCATTAAGTAAAGACAAAGAGCTGCAGTTGATGGTTACAAGCTTCAGCACATGTGGAGCAGCTTGAATTTAAAACGTGTTTGTCTCCTTCCTTGCCCTGCTAGCTTTGGGCCGCCTCAGCTTTGAGTGCACCGGCTCTCAACCTGCCCGATTCCCAACAGCTCCACACCTGAATAATTTAAGTGATTTACATTCCCCAAAGTGCATCCAAACAGGTTTATTATGAGTCTTTGTGACTTGTTCTTTTAAAGCACTTCTCTGAGGGCTGCCCTTCATCAGAGTTCACCACCCAAGTCAGTTCACAGTGGTAATGGGAAGGTAAGTGCTGTTTCTTGAAGCTTATCATGGGAGCTAAGCTGTCCAGGTGGGCTTAAATTATGGGTCTTTGTGTTCTTTGAGGTTGTAGAATGTGCAGGTATGATAAAAACAAAGGACACTGGAAAAAGAAATATTAATTTCTCCACATGGAATTACTGTTTCTGTACCAAGAAATTGCACATGCTGCTTCGTGAGCTTTTACCCTCTTTTAGGGCAAAGTATTGTTTTTTATTTATTTGTTTATTTATTCTCTGCCAGTTTGTTACATGCCAGCACATCCCTTGGGATACACAAATCATCCTGTCTGCTTGGACCTCTCTGGTCTGGCAGAAGAGGGTGTCCCTTTCTCCAGGCCAGCAGTGGGGACTGGATAAAGGGTGTCCCAGCTTCCTCTGCTCTCCTCTACACCAAGGTGGGGCCTCCTGCAGCTGCCTGCCCAATTCCAACTGGCCTTACACACACAAGTTTTGTTCCACTGCTGGAAAATCTTTTCTCTCCACTTTCTGACCTGTGTCCAGAAGGTACCAAGTCCTCCCTCTGGATACGTTTTCAGGGGCTGTAGTGTCCCTGAGGGGGACAAGGAAAGCATTTTTATAGCTACTGTGCAGCTGAGAAAGTCTTTATCCAAGGCCATATGGAAGTTGGTAGAAGAGTTTGTACAGAATTGGTACTCCAGACTCTCTGCCCTGTGGGTCAGCCCTAAGTTTGTCCTTCCTCTTGAATTTGAGGTTCCTGCCTCGGTCTGGGTTGCCTCAGTTTACTTTGTCACATCTCAGTACTGTGTAGTTAAAATTCCTCTCTGTGTTTTCTTCCATCCTGTTCTTCACCATTTTCCTGCCTGGCTTGAAGCTTCCCTGCCTCACTGCACTGCTGGTCACTCAGCTTTCCCTGCTCTGGTTTGTCCATCACTCTGAAACTCCTCTCCCTGTCGTAGGAGTCTGTCTGCTCACATTTGAACACACACCACTCATGTTAAGCAGCAAATCAATCCTGCATTCCCTGTCCTAATGTGTCATGTGGGAATCTCTCTGGAGCCCACAGTGAGGGTTGCAGCTTCCCCCTTGACCTGTGAATTTGCTCCTGCTGTGGGGACTGAGCTCTGGTCCCTCATCCACTAAAAGAAGATTTCAGCCTCATTTTTCACTGGCAGTGACCAGAACGACCAATCTGCTGCCTGCTGAGGAGCAAAAGGTCAGGCCAAGTCCACTTTGTGGCTACTTGTTTTTCTCCACAGTGACCAATTTCAGGCAGTAATAGAAGCATCAATAATGTCTCTGTCTTCCGACTGCTTTGTTTCTTCTTTTTCTTTTTCCCTATTGATTGAAATATTGCAGCCTCCATTTGTTAGCTGGGCCCCTGCGAGGCAGGCTGAGGCACTCACACACAGCTCGTGTCTTCCTCAGGAGCAGGATGTGAGGAGCTGAACTGATTTGGGATTGTGGAAATGGTGGCCACAGAATGCAGCTTGTGACCTCCTTGGCTTAGGCTCTTCCGTGGCTGAGCTTCTGGTGCTCTGGGGAGTCACCTGGCAGCTGGGATTGTTCTAGTGGTTTTGCACACTGAGGAGTACAAAGGAAAGGCCCCCTCAGAGTTTCCTCAGGCCAGAGGAAAAACCCTCTCCAAGGGCTGATCGCTGTCCCAGTTGCTGCTGCCAGAGTTGCAGGTGAAGCTGAGAGCAAGGAGGAGCCTTAAGGACAGGAGCTATGTGGCACATGTGTCCCCAGAGCCACCCCAGCTGAGTCCCTGCTCAGCTCCATGTGGAGCACGATCCATCCAGTAGGAATTCTGTGGAAACGAAGTCTTCCTTCCATCTAGGTGGGGGAAACCCTCCAAAGCTAACAACCACCACCAAAAACCCCAAAAATCCCAAACCACCAGAGAGCTTCATCAGAGCTCATGCTTCTTCCCTGAGGTTGGGTCAGGCCTAGCAAGATCCCTCAGCCAGGAGCTTCATTGAATTTCACAGCTCCTGTTTCTCAGGATAAGTTAAAGTTCAGCTGCACTGCTGCACCCCCAGCCTGGGACTCGTGATTTTTGTGCTGTCACCCCTGATCATTTCTTCTTGCACAATGGGAAGACGATACATTCATTTTGGTTTCTACCAGGCAGATCCTGTGTTGTGCAGAGTCAGATCCTATTTCTTGCTGTTTTCCTGCAATTCTACTTCCAATTTCTAATTGGAAATTAGAATTAATTCCAATTTCTAATTCCAGTTTCTCATTCCCCACCTTGTAACCCCCCTCACAGCTTGTCCCACTTCACCACAGACCCTGAAGGCTTCTAATTGTGATTTGGATTGTGTTTGGGTGGTGTAAGACATTTCCTGCTTCTGTATTGACCTACTGCTCTACAGACTCTATATCCCATCAGAATCCTCCTCTGCAATACAGCTCCTTGCAAATCCTGATTGCTGTTGACAGCTGAAAACTTGATGGAATTTGGTGGTTTTAAACAAATCTGTTTCTGCAAGCACAGGCTTTTGACTGCGAGGGCTTTGTAGTTCAAAATTGCTGGAGTTAATTGATATTCAGGAGTGATTATTCAACGGTAATGCATTCATAAACAATGTCACTGCTCGTTTTGAAAAATTAAAACATTAATTTAAATTAAACTGTAAACAAGGGAAAGATGTTGTGTGAGTAAGGATTGAGGAGGCCCTGCAGAACATTTGAACTGCAGTGATATTGTACCTGTATCCATATGGGACACATGAGTTTTTAAATCAGGACACTCAAACCCATTTCAGGCCCAATTTTCTAGCTCTTCTCAAAGTCTTTCTCCTTTACCAAGAGGAGATGATACTCAGTGGTCACTGAATCTTCAGAAGCCTCTGTCAACAATCTTCTCCATCAACCATCTTCACCTGACTGGGGCGTGTGACCACTTGAGCTGGGATGTGATGGCTCTCCCACCCCATGTAATTCTTGCTGCCATTAAAAATCATTTGGGGCTAAAAAAAAAAAAATGCAACTGCCTGTTTTCATGTTCTTACCTTATATCCTTCCAGCAGGAAAAGTTTCTTGGGGAGAGTGTGGCATTTGCTGAGACATTTCCCTGTCCTAATAAATCCCTGCTTTATAGATAGATGAGACAGGTTATAAGCCTGGGTCAATAAGAGAGGCTACAGAAGTACACAGAGCAGTGAGTTAAATCTTAGGTGACCCGGGTTCAGGATTCTGCACTGCTACAGATCTCTCTAATCTTGAATAAGTCACCTCTTCTCTCCTGTTTTTTTCCTGTAACTGGGGTCTGTCAACACTCTCTTGCATCACAGGATTTCCAGAGTATAAAAAATGCTCCAAAAGGGTGGAGGCAGTCAATGCAGGGATAACAAGGGTCTTCTAAATACCATACTTAGATAAGTAAGGGTGATTATTTTCCATCTCCTTTATCCCTGCATGATAAAAATGTTCCCAGAAATCATTATATACAACACACGAGTGAGAAGCAGCAGGAGAGTAATTCCCTGTCCTTAGCTATTTTCTACATGTGGATGAGGTATATTTTTGGAGGGGGGGGATTTTATCCCTGAGCCTTTTCTCTACACATTGGCAAATAGGGTACATTTTGCACAAATTTGTTCATCATGCCACCCCAGTAATATTAGCAAGTAAAATATATAAAGTTATTTATGGTGAATGAGAATCAAATCTCCTCTCAGGGATTACTGGCAACAGAAGAGGCAGAATGACTTTAATCCTGTCCAGCACAGAGAATTCCCAGTAGCTTCAATGTTAGTCTTTTGTTTTCCAGAAGTTTACCTTGGGTTCCCTGGGGATCACTGCAAACTTGATTTGGTGGAATCTGATCCCTGACATTTCTTCTAACACAGTCTATCTGTCAGATAGGAATTCCATTTTTTTTTCCTTATGAGTGCGAAGCAAGGGAATTGCTCCTTAAAATGAAGAAGAAAACTTGAGATGTCTAAATCAGCTTTCTTTATATAGCAAAACATATTTATTATTTATTTGTAGAAAAATATAAGAAGCAGAACTTCTAGGCTGTATTTTTAGCAGCAAATGACCAATTTTACATTGTGTCCTTTCATGCCTCAGTTTCCCAGTGTTCAGAAAACCATAATTAATTTTTAGGGCAAGATATGCTCTATCTATGAAGTTCTATATTCCATTATACTTGGTATAACCATTTAAATTATTTTTTTTAAAGCAAATGATTTAAAACTGATAGTAAGAAATACTTTTCCTACACAGCACATAATTAACACGTGGCACTCAATGCCACAGAAGTTATTGAAGCCGAGAGCCTTGGAGGATTCACAAAAGGATTAGAGATTCACATGAATAATGGGAAATTCTATTAGAGAAAATAAAAAATGCATGAAGGATGGAGGACGTCATGCTTTGGGGTTATGAAGCAGCTGCTAATTGAGGACAGAGACGTGCTGGGTGCACAGGACATCCTGGGATGGTTTTCCACAGGGTTTCTTCAGGGTTTTCTGGGGTGGGTGGCCACGGGGCAGGACAGCAAAGCTGGGCTGCTGCAGGGCTTGCTGGGCTGCCTGAACCTCTGCTCTCTTTCAGTGAGGCAGCTCCTGCCTAAAGGCAACAATAAAGGTAAAGCCCAGAGTCAGCTATGGATGAGCCATCACGGTCTGGCAGCCCATGGCACAGCGGAACGGGGATTCCTGGCTTTGCTTCCAGCTGTTCCTGCCTCTCCGGCTGTGCAGGGAGGTCTCAGGGCAGCACAAGCTCCCAGGGCAGGACGATGTCCCAGGCACCTTGGGACTAGTTCCAGCACACTGTCTCATCTTCCCCCGTGTAACCCTGCAAAACCCCCTCTAAACTAAAGCCCCCAAAGGTGAATCACACCTGGCTGCTCAGTTGGTTTGAAGTCATTCCTGCCCAGTCTCCACCTGCCTCCTTATCCAGAGCCTTCCACGGACACCTCTGCAAAAGTCCTGGAGCCATTTAGCAAACACCTCAGGTAGCTGACCATGTTTGCAGCCCCTGAGCAAGCAATTATAGTTCATCCAACCAAAGGCTTTCGTTTGATCCAGCCTCAATTAAAAGCGAAGGCATTGCCACATCTGCCCGCAAGCTCAGAAGTGTCCACAATTCCACTTAGATTATTGCTGTATTTCTGCAGCTTTTGATAGACTAAGATTGATTACAAAAAATGAGATAAAAGAGTGACCTTCCTCAGACTTTTCCAGTGGTATTTCCGTTAGTATTTTATAATCACTGTTTAAGGGAGAAATTGCTCTCTGGTTATTAAGGTAAAAATTATCACCTTCTTTGACTAATAAAATCAATAAAGGCTCCTACCCTTTGAAAAGCCCAGAAACCTTCTCTCTCTTCATAATTAAACATTTCAACCTAATCTGGAGCAATAATAACCTTCAAAGTTTTATAAAATTCCTAATAATAATATCTTACAGAACACCTTTCTGCTCAGCAAGTTTCACAAATTACAGCCCAAATTTGGAAAACATTTTCATTCATGGCTGGACTGGGATACACATGTCATGTTTTAAGGATTATTTTGTGGACTTTCATCATCAGTGGTAAACAGATCCCTGTAGGATGTCTGAGTGTTGCATTCCTGGCACAATTAAAGGGCTGTTGTTTCTGGTTTTGCTATGTAGCAGCCAGGGGATGTAATTTTTAATTGCTGGTGCCTGTAGTGGGGCATTTGCACTCGCTCAGAGGCCTCTAAGGGATTCATGGAATGGGTGGGGTGTGAAGGGAGCTTACAGCTCCTCTAGTTCCAAACCCTGCCACGGCCAGGGACATATTCCTCTGGACCAGATTGCTCAGAGCTCCAGCCAGCCTGGCCTTGGGCATTTCCAGGGTTGGGGCAGCCTGTGCCAGGGCCTCACCACCCATGCAGCAGAGAACTGTTTCCTGTTAGCTACAGCTGCTCTTTGCCACCTTGAAGCCATTCCCCCTTGTCCCGTCACTGCAGGAGCTGTAGACGGTCTCTCCCATCTCCAGGTTCTCTTCAGGCACTGGAAGACCACAATGATGCCACCCCAGAGCCTTCTCTTCTCCAGGCTGAACGACCCCAACTCCCCCAGCCTTTCCTCACAGCAGAGCTGCCTCACCCCTCTGATAAACTTTGTGTCCTCCTCTGGACTCCCTCCAACATGTCCATGTCCCCCCTGTGCTGGGGACCCCAGAAGGGGTCAGACTGTCACAGATATTGACCATTTATAGCTAACTTCTATTAAAAAACACATTTTCTTCCAAATGTTTAATTTTTTTTGTGTGTTGGAACATAGTGGGCAGAAGCACTTTTTGATGTCCCTTGTTCCAGCAGGGTTAGCTGTGGATGTTGAGGGTCAGTGATGGTGTAGTCAGTGAGGATGAGAGCACCAAACATCTCTTCAGCCCAGCTGGAGTGTCAGTGTTCACTTACCCGGTGGTGGAAGTGGGATCAAAATTCCTAATCTCCCACGGAGAGAGACCACTCCTGCCTCTCTAATTTCTCCTGTCCTTTTCTGGAGTTCCATTTATCAGGATTACTCACTCCTCAGACAAGTTATCTCTGTCAGGCTTGAATGGCTGCTCTCCCTGGCACCGAGAGACATCCCAGCTAATTAACTATCATCTTACATTTGATGATGACGAGCGTCCACTGAGAACCTTCCATCCCAGTGGATCTCTTGGAGCTCCTCATATTAAACAAACCTGCCTGTGCCAAACCCAGGGATTTCCTCCTCACAAATGAGTGGCAACCAGTTTGGAGCCGAATTTAGGAGCAGGCAGAGGAGCTGTGCTCCAGCTCATGGCAAGGGGAAGGAGTGCCCTTATGGAATGATTAACTTGTCTAGGAAATTGATGTCTCTGCAGGGATTTTATTTCATGTGTAGCTGCCACCAGGAGCCCTGTAACAGAGCAGGAAATACAGTTTAGGAATCCCCTCTCAGCAGTGCCCGTGTCTAGAATCTGCAGGTATCATAGGTGTGTGTGTGTCAACTTATAATTAGACAATTATAACATAAAATTCACCATTTTGATCTAATCTAACCCTTTCCTAGGCATAAACATTTCTAAACATGTTTTTTTTTTCCTTATGAAAGAATGTCCTTTCAGTGCCTGTCCTTGAAACCTCTTAGGCATTCCCAAGGGATGACTGGTCTAATGCTGGACTTATTTATCCATATTTAAGCCGTTTCAACGAGGGATTTTAACCAGTGTTCTTTGGCCCTGAGTTGTGCTGTATGGACAAGTCCTCTGACTCCTTCAGGCATCTGGGAAATACCTGTTTTGGGGCAAATCTTATCTCTAGAGGTTCCAGGTATTAGTTTTGTTTGGAGATGGCTTGGCTCTGGCTTTCATCAGCATCCTCAAATCCTGTAACAACCAAAACGCACATCTACATTTAGAAGAAAAAATGAAAATCCCCAAGGCCTTTGTACCCCCTCCCTTTCTCCCTCTGTGGGTGAAGACAATAATTTGTGCACAGTACCAATAGATGAAAGAGCTGCCTAAACACTGAGTGCTGTTGTGAGCAGGACTCAGTGGGTGTGAATCTGTGCAGCCCCACTGAAGGGGATGAAACTCTGCTGATTTCTACCTGCTTTGGACTCAGGCCCTCTCGTATTTATTACTGTTATCATCTGAACCTCAGTTGCAGCTCTCCCCCATGTTTACTCATCACTGACCTTATCACATCTCCTTTCATTTGCTTCCTATCTAAACAATTTACATTTCACCTCCTTGGAGCTTTTTTTTTTTGATGAGACTCCTTTCATCTCTCATCATAATGTTCAATAATGACATTTCCATTTGCTTTCCTTTTCATGAGTCTTCTTTTTGAAAACAGGATCTGACCTCTCTCTTTGTATTCTCCTATCAGCCAAGAATCACATTGTGCATGAATTTAATTGACTTATTACATCTTTACAGAATGTGGGTCCTTTAGGTTTGTGTGTGTTCTGTATGTTTGTTTGTTAATTCCTGGGTCTTTGAGAAGTAGATTATGCAATTTCCAGAGCTTATTTCCCATTACTATTGAATCTTTCAATTGAACTGAATTTCATTGTGAGATGGAAAATAGAATGAACTGAAAATTCAACTGAAAACATGTCAGTATTGTTGATACATGTGTTAGTGCTATTATAGACTTTATCAGCTTATTTTCTCTTCTGGGGCTGAGTAAGGAGGGGAAACATCAAATAAACAAAAGCAAGTAGACTTTTTTTTCTTTCACTGGAAGAGATGTCTGCATTACACTGAATAAAACCTTATTTGCCCTGTTTTGATGAACATGAAACCCACCTGATCCTGTTCTTCAGTCCTGAGATACAATGGAAAACTCCTCATTTCAAGAAATGTCCAGCATCACTTTTATTTAGCAGCCTCCTGATCTGGTGCAAACTGGCCCCTCACTATTGATCCAGAGGGAATGCCATTGATTTTGCCTGCAGAGAATCTGGCCCATTATGATAAAAAGTGACATTGGTGTTGGTGGCACCTTGTGGCTCAGTGGGTACAAAACCTCTTTTCAATATTCAGGTTCCATAAACAAATGTTTCTGTGTTGCTGGGATCATGGCAAGATGCAATATTTCCCAGGAAGCAGAGTATGGTGGAGAGCTCAGTGGACTGGGGTCCCTCTCTCCTGTGTTGAACCCCAGAGAAGGGGATGTGCAACCACTGTGCCTTGTGACTTTTTCTCTGATATTCCAGCAGTTCCTGCATTTTATTTGCCTTTTAGAGCACTTCTGAGCACTAAACTAGCATTTTATAGAAGTAATTACAATGACTCCAAGATCCCATTCCTGACTGGAAATGTGGAGTTTGGCTTTTTTTTCCCTGTGTACATTACTTAGCACTTATCAAACGCTGAATTTCATTTGTCATCACCGAATCCTTATCTCAGGAGTATTCAGTGATCCTCTACAGTCAGGTTCAGATTTAACTATGCTCAGTTATTTTGTGTCTTCCACAAACTTCATCTTCTTTCTATGAACCCTCTTTTCCAGCCCATTTATGAATGTATTAAATATGTTTATTCCTGGCTTTTTAGGTGATTTAACAAGAAAACTTCTCTCATCCCATGAGCTCAGAGCTGCTTTAAGAGCTTTGAGATGTCACCATGAGAGGTTTGCTTTGTTTTTTAATTTCTGAGCACTGCATTGACTAAATCATCCTTATTGATATATTCCTTAATCACTTAGAAGAGCCTGGAATGATTTGTGAGAGATGACTTCACTCTACAACTCCTGTATTGACTCTTCCTAAAGAATGATGTGCTGCCCATGTGCTCACTAATTCTGTTTGGGTTAGTTTCTAATAATTTGCTGCAGCAATCAGACCTGGTGATTTGGGCTCCGGAGAGCATTTTGGTGTTTTTTGGGTTTTTTTTTGAAGGCTGGAGTTATATTTGCCAGTTTTCCTTCTGGTGTGGAGATTTCTTTCCACTGAGGTCGGGAGGTGGCTGGCACGACTCTGTGTGATGCCAGCCAAGGAAGGATCAACACGGACTGGAATCTCTTTATTTTAGGCTTTGAAATCTCCCGTTTATCACAGTCTTCCTCTTTAGCATCATTTTTAGGTTTTGGGGACAGCCCTTCCAGTCCCTGTACGGGGCTTTGTCACTATGCCAGGTAAAAGTTATATTTATGGAGTCTGAGCACACTGGGATCATGTGAGGCTTTTTAAGGATAAGGTTTTGCCTGACAGCCTGAAGTCTGAACAAGTAATACTTGTGCTCGAGGCTTCCTTCTGGTGGGAAGAGAAGCAGAGCTGTGAGCAGCAGGAGATACAAGGGTCCTTCAAATCACAATCCTGCTTCAGTCCCTCTTCTTTCTGAATCATTTGTCCAGCAAACTCAAGGACCAAACAAATGTGGATTATCCTCAGTGGAAGAGGATTTTACCTTTAGCTGGTATAAATCAGAACAACTCCAGGAAAGGGTTTTTTTTCCTGAGCTAAGGATCTGGCCACTTTCACACTATCCAGTTATATCTGTGGATCAATAAAAAAAAATTGAAATAGTATTTTTTTTTTTAAGTGACACAAATCCCACAGCTCTGTCAAAAAGCTTTGTATCATTCTAGCAATCCTAGCCAGCCTTAAACTCGTGCTGTCCATCTGTCTTTAGGAGAGGTTTGTGTATTTTTGATTGCTGGGTTTGTTTTAAGACTGGTTCTCTCAGTAAAATGCCCAGGTGGATCAAGGTATGGTACAAACTCAAGCCAGAGTATGGCCAGTTCAAACGGGCGTGATGATTTTCATGTCAGCAAAATCCTCACTTCTGACATTAATTGAGGAACAATCTCTCAGCACAGCAGAAGGCTAAAACTGGCCCCATTTTTGCCTGCCTTGTGCTGGTCTGGAGGATAACTGGGGACTGCTACCTGCAGACCTGTCCTGCCCCTTTTCACCAGCATGTATTTCACTTCCAGCATTATAGAAGCTTTTATTTTTTAAATATATTATATAGCCCTTAAATGAGAAGCCAAGCCCTGCAAAATTGCTTTTCCCTGCCAGCCAGGATGAGCTTCACCAGGCCTTCCTTCCCAGTTCTGCTTCTTTCCCAGCTGCTTTAAAGTCTCATCACTCTGAGTGGGAAGCCTTAAACATTTCCAATGACATTTCCTTGGCCTCCGGTGATTTAATATTATTAACCTGGTGTGTTATTAAAGTGACAGGAGGTGTCTCCCCTCCGCAGGTATATTTTCCTGAAAACTCATTTGAATTTTTATTACTTTATTCTGAGGGGCAGCTGGTGAAGCACAGAAGGGGCAGGGAGGGCACAGGAGGGAAATGCACCTGGTTTGGGGGATGGAGATCTCCTCTGTATGTATATTACAGGTTCTGGTATAGCTTATTCCACCAGAATTTACTTCAGATTTAAGTGTATTCCTTAGCTGGAGCAGTCAAACTAAAGTATTTGCAAGAAAAATGTCTCTTTCCAGAGACTGCAGCCCATTTCAATGGCATAACCTGGGGGTAAATGGGCTTTTATGTCCTTTGCAAATCCCACAAATTTTATGCTTTACCCATGTCTCAGTCCAACTCTGCTTAAGTTTCATCTTTCAGTTGTTACTGTAGGAAAAATCTTATGTGCAGAGTGAAAAATCTATAAACTTAGGACAGTGGAGAAATAAAGCCAGTTTTTTAGCCAGCATAAATCAGTGGCACTAAAATCATTGGAATGGAGCTGTATGAGTTCCTTCTTGCTGCACACAGAGTCCACAGGGCTTGGTTTGCACAAATATGAGGGGGAACTGATTTCAGCCACTGAAAAAAGAAAAAGTATCTCCACAGTCAGATCCCTGTTTAATGAAGGTCCATGAATTTTCAGGAATGCTTTGAAAACTGGCAGTTATAAAGTGTTCTTTTTGGTTCTAGAAGTGAAGAAAAGATGAGATCCTTTCTAGCCTCTCATCCAGAAAAGCCAGGTTATTAGATCTCCATCAGCTACTGACACTGTTAGAACTTAATTTTGTCATACTTTTTCCCTGCCCTGTCCAATCTGGCATGGATAATTTTTAAGGAAATTGGAACAAATTCCAACATCTCTAAATTCTTTGTGAAATAGCCCGTTTGTGTTGTTCTCCAACAGGTATTTGGTTCAGTGCTTTGGTCCAAGCCCATCTCTTTGCATTGTTCACTAAATGATGTCTCTCTGAAAGGTTATTTGAAGATATTGCCTTTGTCTCTGGCTTATCAGCTCCTTTCCATCTGCCTATCTAGGCAGCAGCACATTGGTATTTTAGACAGTTCACTAAAAACTTTGCAAGGTAAGAAATGATATCCAATCCTGCCAGGGCTTCATTCTTAACCAAGGCATTCATGACTTTTCTGTCAGGCTGTAAAACTGGTTTTGTAACAAAACCCTCCCATTCAGGTTTATTTTTACCATTTCCTTCTATATAATCTTCAGAATCGCTTTAGAAAAATACTGTATCAAAAGCTGATATTAAACTTTCGAGTGCCTGGCAAATGATTCAAAGCAATGGCTCACACCAGGGTAAACCCAGAGATTTCTTTTGTAAAGTTCCACCTACATAATCTCTTAGAGGTAGATTTTTAGAGCTTACTATTTACTTTAGTCTGGAGACATTTTCTTGCTTTTATGGCTTATCTACTTGCTGTCCACCAGTGCTTTTAGATAGGAATGTTGCTGTTTTCCTGCTCTTTAATCTTTTCCTCTTGCTCAGAAGTTGCCCTTGCTGTCACAAAGCGCAGGCAAAGCATGAGCAGCCCACCTGCTCTGGAGCTGATGGCTGGAGCAAAGGCTGGGGTGCAGCCTGGGAGGGACAGAAAACTGTGCTGGGAAAGGCAGGATGGGCAAGGCTTGCTTCAAGCTGAGAGCAAGTTTGGATTAGGGGTTAAGAAAAAATCTTTCCCTGTGAGGGTGGGGAGGCCCTGGCACAGCATGCCCAGAGCAGCTGTGGCTGCCCCTGGATCCCCGGAAGTGCCCAAGGCCAGGCTGGATGGGGCTTGGAACAGCCTGGGACAGTGGAAGGTGTCCCTGCCATGGCAGGGGCTGGAATGGGATGGGCTTGAAGGTTCCTTCCAACCCAGGCCATTCAGCGATGCCTGTAGGATCACAGAATAGCAGGATGGTCTGCTGAAGTCTTTCTGCTGAGAAAAGACTCCTGCATCACTGCATTGCTGAGATCTCCTTTAACTGGGTGTTGTAACATTCCGGCTTTGAAAGGATGCCTGGCACAAGTTGCCCTCTGGGACCTGTGTCATCCTCCCTGTCTGTCCTCTCTCTCTCCCAGGGACCGAGCTGCTCCTCTCCCAGGCCTCCACGGGAAGCCAGGGCTCCAGCAGCATTACAGACACTTGTTCTCTCTGGGCAGCAAACACTTCTCTCTAACTCATGAGATATCTGGGAGTGAAGCAAATGCCACGTGCAGCCCCATGGAGGAGCTGCAGCTGAACTTCTGGATGGTTTTACAGGCAAGAAAAGCACAGGTTTTACAAACCTCACAACCCCCAATTTCTCTCGCAGAGTTCTGCTCAAAAACAAGTCCTGTCAGGGGCTTAGGGAGGGAGCAACACAAGGATGTGTCGTGACAGTGTGGTGTGATATTTCCCACAGCATTTATGTAGCAGGCATTGCTGATCTCTGGATCCACACAGGGAAGTTTTAGCACCTATCTCAGTTATAGTGAGCTAAAACATAAAGCCCCCCTCCCCTTCCATCTGAAATAAGGTTTTTTCCCCTTGGAAAAGCCATGATGGTGTCTCTGCCTCCTGCACCAGTTTCTCCTGACTTATGCGCAAACCTCCATGTCATTGCAGGGTGTTATCGTTTATTGTTTCTGGCTCAAGACTTCTCAGTCCTCACCACCTCATAGCAAGGCTTGGTCCACAGCTCTTCAGAAAAGAGACAGAAGAGGGAGTGTTTAAAATTTATTCTTTTGTTTTGTTTTTGTTTAAGGAGAGGTTACAAAGTGCTTTGTGGTCTGTTTTTTTCCCAATTTGATTTAAACTCCTTTTCTAGTGAAAACCCTAGGCATTAAAATAGAGACCTGTTTATATCAGAGTAAGTAATGTCCATTAGGTGTTTACATCTTTAAAAATATTCTACACTTAAATGAATGCCTTGTGATGCACTAAAAAAAAAGTCTTTGGCGGGAAATTCTCGTTTATTTTTAATGCCGAGTCCCTAAAAAGCCAGACTTTGAAAAGAACAAAGGACTGAGTGGAAGTAAAATGATATGTGTTCTTTCTGAGTGGGTCTGATGCAAACATCAAGCAATCCCACAGCCGGTTCCAAACAGCCTGCACTATTCCGTGCCATGTGCTCTCCAGGAAGCAGCTTTGCTTGGTTTATATTTTCTTGTATTTCCTGGGCTGCGAACGTGGGTGGCCATGAGCCTGACCTGGTGGTCCACAGGCCCTGCTGGAAGCCCCTTTTACCCTCTGTGATTTTCCTCAGACCAGCAGTTCTGTGAGAGGGAACCACCCTTGGGGACTGGGATAGACCCTATGGAGACTCCCTGGACCTGGGAGTCCTCACACCCCTGGGTGAGGGATTGTTTTCCTGCTGGGTATCCCCGAGTCACCCTTTGGGTGAAGAGCTGTGACCTTCTGGGTGCCCTGGGTGGAGAGGCCTCCCCTGTGTGGGTGGGTGCAGCTTTGGGATGTGGCTCTTGTTCCTGTAGTAACACCATCCCCAGGGTGCTCTCCAGACCTGTGACTCTCCCCTGTCACTGGCTGCCACTGTGGCCACCCTGCTGGTCATTAGCTCAGGCTGTTGGTTTGGTTGGGAATTAGTTTATCTGTGAGGAGTTTTTTCCATGTACCTCTGTGACAATGAGTGTCTGCAGAGCAGCCCCTTCCCTGCCATGCAGAGGGATTTATTTCTCACCCCATCTCTTGCTCAGATCCACAAATAACCTGCACACAGTTCAGGCACAGGGAATGTGCATCCCCCTCCTGCTGATTTTCCTTCCACAGGCATGCAGCAAATGCAGGATTTCCATCTCGTTGTGGCTCTCCCAGCCCTGACCCCAGACAAGTTGTTCCCACCCTCACCACTCCATCCTGGACACGCTTTGCCTGCTAACCCTTTATCCAGCAAGGATGTTCACACACCCAGGTGCTGATTGCCTCCACCAGCCCAGAAAAGCTCCCATATCCTGATTTCTCCCAGGTGCAGCCTCCCCAAGCACCTCAGCGCCACTGACTGCTTCAAACACAGCACCTGCAACGCCCCAGCCACAGTTTGCTGCCTCTCCTGCTTCACTCCAGCTAATCCTTCACCCTCCCAGCCAGACCTGTGGCCGCTTAGAGGGATTTTGGTGTCCAAGTGATGCTCCACTCCCTTTCCTGCCCCGCTGCTGTTACATAAGGCTGGGTGCTGGGTGCATGAGCCATCCCTGAGCACATAATGGATGCTGCATTTGCCTACGTTTGCTGTACTTCCAGTCTCTACATCAGTGCTTTGTAAAGCCCTTTGGGATACTGGGGATGTGAAAGACGCTATAAAAAACCCAAAGCCTATTCTATTCTAGAACAGTGCTTTTAAGTCCTTTTATCACAGAATGAGGCAAGGGTTGAATTGAGCCCAGAAATAGCAATTTAAAGTTTTCATGAAAGACTAGAACAGTGTATGTTTGGTATATTTTAACATAATCTAAGAACACTAAGTGCACTAAAAGCATTCCACTTATTTGTGGGTGGGGATCTGGAAAGGAGGGGGAGAAATATAAGTACTTGTTTTTTCTTTGGAACTGCGTTTATTACAGAACCTGACAGAGATCTTCCAGGAGGGCAAGAGGCAGGGGTAGAAAAACATCCTTGGAAAGGTCTCTGATTGTATGGATTCTAGAAGATAGTGGCCTGCTTCTGTTGTTTGAGTGTGGAGAATTATTTGGGATGTGATCTGGAAGAACAAAAGGGAGAAGGCTTTGAGTTACAATAACCTATAGTTATAAGGTTCTGAGTTAAACACAGTCACGGGCAGGACTGGCAAAGACGTGGCTGTCAGCAGGTGCCAGGGGTTTAACCAGGGCATGGGGACCTAAGGGCAGGCAGTAGGAGATGGCACTGGAAAAATAAGAGCAGGCATCAACCAATTCAGATCTCAGGTATTTGCCTCCAGCAGCACATGGGACATTGCAGTGGGATCCAGGAAAAAGAAAAGGGGATCTGGAGTGTCAGGATTTTGTGTCCAAGCCCATTTCATATCTCCTCACTTGTCACCCTGGGTCAGCTCTGAACGGGGACACCAGAGCAGCCCCCACCATGGCTGGATATTGTATTAAATGGACCTGTCAGACAAATCCAACACAGTCTGGAAATACCTAAAAGTACCCTCTCATGCCACATCCTCAAACTTTGCTGCATTGACACATCTTGGCAACAGTGAGTGTATACTGGTATTAATTTGGGGTTTTTTGCTAGAGGGGTTTCATAGTACCCACTACAAATATGTATATACTTAGAAATTTCCCAAGGAAGAAATGCTTGTAGTAAAGCCCCATTAATTAGTTCTTGCTGAACTCACCAAATTTAGTCTGTTTTTAATCTGTTTAGTCTCTTTTCTATTAGTGTAGCTCTAACTTCTAGAATCAAAACATTTTATGATACTGAGTCAGAGAGGCTTTGCTGAAGCCAAGCCCATCAATGTGATTATCAGTTCAACTTGGAATCTCCCCAAATAATTAAATCAGGCTTATTTGATAAAACCTATTTTCCATAAAATCATGTTGACAGTCATTAATTCTATTCCTATCCCTTAATTCTTTATTAATTGGTTCCTCTATTAGCTCTTCCATTATTTTCACTGCATTTATGTCAGGATAAATTAGCAATCCAAAGTAACTTGTAATCCCATATAGTGAGTTTTATTTTTAATGTCACATTGTTATCAGACCATCCTGTTACCTCTAACTCTCATATTAATTATGATTTTTATTTGTATTAATGGGTTAGATATCTCCCAAACTGTCTCCTGATTTTGATTTAAACTACCCAGACTGGTCTAAAATAGTTGTTGCTCACCTACTGGTGAACTTAAATGATCTCTTCACCTTCCTTGCTGTCAGCAGTTTTCAGTTCAAAGGTTGTGTCCCAGAAAAATCAACTTCTCAGCTGGCTGTTTGACAAAGTGTTTCAGCTGATTTATCCTCTCTCTGTGGAGTTCTCCATGCCTTGTAAGCCTGCTCTTCTCTTCCTTCTCCCTTTTTTCCTCCTGCATTTCCTTGAAAGACCTTCTTTTCCAGCTAGTGCACATTTTTTTTCAGAACTTCTCTTTATCAACCTTGGTTATCATCCCCTGGCCAGAGGAGCAGGGCTGTGACCATCCATAGCCCTGTTTTACATTCCTGGAGAGCTGGGTGGGGTAGGGAGGAGCAACAGCTCGTGTATTTCCAAGACTGAATTTAGCACTTGTGGATTCCTCCCTCTGGAAGAGGTCCTAGCCCTGCAGTCAGAGGGGATGCTCATACACAGAGCTGTTTGAGAGCAAATTCTATCTTTTTTGATAGAATTTTGATGCCTCTTATCTTCCAGATCCTGATTGTGATAGACACAACTATTCCTGTGCCTCACTTCCTCCTCACACTCTGCACACCAGCTGCCTTGATTTATTTCTAAACCTAGACAAAAAAAAACACAAACCAAACACTCTGAAGCCTGCTCAGGTCATCCTGCTTTTCCAAAAATCATCAGGGTTTTGTTTTTTTTTTTTCTGCTAGAGATGTTATTTTTGTCTCAGAGATAAAAGACTAGGGGAAATAGTTCTCCCCTCCTACAGCAAACAACCTATAGGGAAATTCTGGGACTCCAGAGGACTACACCAGCCTGTAAGTCCTGGGAGGAGGAGCTAGGGAAGCTGGAGTTGTTTAGCCTGGAGAAAAGGAGGCTCGGGGGAGATCTTACTCTCTACAACTCCCTGACAGGAGGGTGGAGTCAGGTGAGGATTGGTCTCCTCTTCCTCAGGACAAGTGACAGGAGATTGAGGACATTGTCTCAAGCTGTGCCAGGAGAGGCTCAGTTTGGACATCAGGAGGAATTTCCTCCCTGAAAGGGTGGTCGGGCATTGGAAGGGGCTGTCCAGGGAGGTTTGGAGTGCCCATCCCTGGATGTGTCCAAGGAATGCCTGGATGTGGCACTCAGTGCTCTGGGGACAAGGTGGGGATTGGTCACAGGTTGGACTCAATGGTTTTGGGGGACTTTTCAAAACTTGGTAATTCTGTGATTCATACTTCAATTTACAAATCAACCTAAAGCTCACTTTAGGCATCCTCTAAAGCCTTTCCTAAGAGCCATCTTTTTATGCTGCAGTTTTCAAATTGATATTGAATAGAATTCCCTTTTTTTCATCTTTATTAACAGTTTGTCATCTCTGCTTTACCATCCCTGGCTGATGTATATTGGAACAGGTTGATACTTTTGTTAGGGTTTGCTTTATCCATTACATACTTTAAAATCCATGTTTATTTCCTTTGGCTCTGCCAAGGATGGATTTTCCCCTGGTATATTTTATCTATATTAAAACATGTTATGTTTAAAAGGACCAATAGGCAGTTAATTTCAGATGTGGATTCCTGCTTTCATATAACAGTAATCATCATCATAATAAAAATATGGAGAAATAGCACTTACATATTTTTATTTCCCTTGTCACTGCAGGTCTCTGTACAATATTTTTCAATACTATTATCTTGGTTAATTTTTAATGTCATAAGCACTGGAATTTCTGCTATTTCTCCACAGCAATACGTCCAGAGTCTAAAAAAATTCCTTTTCCATTTTTTCCCCTAATCATGACCTTACATTTTTACTCCAGTGAAGTTTTGCCACATCTACACTGTTGTAATTGAGGGCAAAACTTGGCCCTTTGACATCAATGGAATTATAGTAGAGATGAATCTATTCCACTTAGAGCATAAAATCTTTCCTTGTAAATCAATCCCTCCAGTCCCTAAATCATCTCTGAAGATGTTCTTTGAGTTCCCTCCAAGTTGTCAATACATTGTTGATGCTGAGATACTCAGAACTGACTGAATGTTTGTCTCATTGAGCCCAGAGGGAGGAAAAAAAATGACCTCACTTGACAAGAATTTATATATATCCTAAATAACCCTGTTCTTCTGTTATTTGCTGCCATATTAACCTGATGTACTAATGTGTGATTTATTCTTATCCTCTCTGAATAATTCACTTCCTGAATAGCTGCAATTCAGGTGGTTTGTATTGGTTCATGTTGTTGTGCAGCTCAGATGTTGCTGCCTCTCCAGATTCCAGGCTGACCAGCTGCTTTACTATTTTTGCACTTGGGGTTTTTGCTGATTTTTCACCTTAGACAAATAACCTTCCCTTTTTGGTTTCACCTCCAAAACGAAGCTAATAATGTGGCCAGGCTGCACTTTCCAATTATGGCTTAGAATGTTTGCATTTTTAAAAGATGTTTGGGCCTCCCCATGGGAAGTATTATGACTCTAGTTACTCCCCAGTGCTCTCGGAGCCAATCCAAAGTTTATTTAAGGATATAATGACAGTTTAATTGATCTGGTCTTTCAGTGCCTTTGTCACCATGTTCCTCTCCCCTTGTGGGCACATGAGACATTGGTTGGGACAGAGTTAATTTTCTTCTTAGTAGCTGGGCCAGTGCTGAATTTTGCATACAATATGAGAAGAGTATTGATAACAAACCAATGGTTTGGTTGCTGTTGATTCCCTAAATCCAGGACCTTTCAGCATTTCATGCTCTGCCAATGAGGAAGTGCACAAGAAGCTTGGAGGGAGAATGGCCAGGACAGCAGAACCAAACCATCCAAAGGGACATTCCACACCACTGAGCTTCCTGTCCAGTAGAGGAACTAAAGGGGATTTGGCTGGAAGGGGCTGATACTCCTCAGGGATGGGGTGGGCATTGGTGAGCTGTTGTGTAGGGCAGCACATGTTTTTCTTGGGTTTTAATCCTCTCCTTCTCTTTTTCATTATAATTAGTAGGAGTATTAGTATAATTAGTACTTTTATAATATTTTACTTTGTTTCTGTTATTAAACTGTTCTTATCTTAACCCATGAGTTATTATTGTTTCCCAATTCTCCCAATCCCACTCTGGTAGGAGGGGATGGAGTGAGCAGCTCTGTGGTTCTTTGTTGCCAGCTGGGGTTAAATCAGGACAAGGGCCAAATCCTTGTGGTGTAAATCAGCACCCATCTTTTAACACTGGCTGAGGAACTGCCTGGCTCAATAACTCATTAGCTGCAAGCCTTGTTTAAAAGGTGGGATTATTTATTTTCACAATTTTTTTTCTCTAGTATTTTAACATTTCCATGATTTTTCCATGTTTTCCATCCTACTTGAGAGCCTTGCTTGGATGAGCCCAGCCCCAGACTGTCTCTCCTTGGCTGACTAAGTCAGACAGTTTTATTTCTGCTGCTCGTGGTCTTTTTTTAAGCTGAGTGCCAGAAAGCACTGAGGTGAGCAGGGTGAATGGGCTGGGAAGAGGGAGTGGTGAAACAGAGGAAAATTCTGGGACTTCTCTTCGAAAGAGCAGTGCTGAAGGTTAAGCTGGAGCCAGCTGGCCCTGCTGGCTGGCACTGCTGATAGACAGAACCTTTATCAAGTGTCAGCAAAGACATGTGACATTTATCACCGTGGAAAGCTGGATGCTGCTGCACTGACAGAGTTATTCAGCACACGCCATCCCTGCTGCACCGAGTTCCCTTATTGACACCATTTCTCCCTGAGACCGGGACAACTCTTCCTCCTCATCATCTCTGCTTCCCCCTCAGCTTCCTTTTGATGCCCTTCCCTCCATACATTTTCTTTCTTTTTTGTTTCCTCCTTTTTTCTTTGCCATTCCCTGTCATTCCATCCATTTTCTTTTCATGCCTGTTTTTTTCTGCTCCTTTCCAGCACTTCACCCCTTTGCTCTGCCTTTTCTCCCCTTTTTCCTCTGCCCAAACAGCCCAGGGGAGCCCCACCAAACCCCACATCCGCAGGCCGGCCATGGTGTGACTGCGAAAGAACGACTTCCAGCCTTGGCTTGCAAAATATTTCAGATCACTTCAGGTCACAGGGAAGTTACCTGTCAGCTGCTGCTGGTGAAATTCCTGCTAAAAGGCTGGAATTGCTTCATCAACAGAGCTGAACCCTTTTCCAGGTGCATCAGGGCTGGGAGCGGACACAGCGCTGGCTGCACCGAGCTGCTCAGCGGGGACAGAAGAGATGTGAGGCCCTGCAATTAAGTGATTATGCAAATCTGAACAGGGATTTCGTTTTAAAGTATTTTCCAGCATGAACATGATGTGATTGCAGGAGACACGTGAGCCATGCCCATAGCCAAGGAGCAGGGCCGGCCCCCATGGAACGCACACCTGGGAATAAGTGAGCCAGTCACTGGATGTCACCATTGAGCTGCAGAAATGTGGCTTCGAGTTCATTATTCATCTGCTTTTAAAAGAACTGAGTTTTTAAGGAAAGCCTCTGTTGCTGGCAGTCCTTGGGTGAGTCAGCACCTTGCTGGGGACCGGGCCTTTTGCTGGGACTTGGCACCGGTGTCTTACCCCTGAGTAGGTGGAGTCAAAAATCCCATCCTGGAAGGGAACAGAGGCACCAGGGTCCACTCTGAATTTTGTGAGCTGAGTTTGGAGGTGGTTGGGTGCATGTCGTGAGAACACAATGACTCAGAGCCCGGCAAAACTGTTCCCACCTCTGCAGCACTTACACAATGGAAGGTGGGGGCTCCACTAACGGAATTCTCATGGAAATCATATTCTGGTGAGACCTCACCCACAGAGCTGCATCCAGCTCTGGGGTCCCCAGCGCAGGAAGGGCATGGAGATCTTGGAGCAGTTCCAGAGGAGGTCACCAAGTTGATCAGTGGGATGGAACAGCTCTGTTGTGAGGAAAGGCTGGGAGAGTTGGGGATATTCAGCCTGGAGAAGGCTCCAGGGTGACCTAATTGTGACCTTCCAGTTCTTGAAGAGGCTGCAAGAAAGATGGAGAGAGACAATTTACAAGGGCCTGGAGTGACAGAACAGGGGGAGTGGCTTTAAACTGAAAGAGGGTAAATTTGGATTGGATATTAGGAAGAAATTCTTCCTTGTGAGGGTGGGGAGGCCCTGGCACAGGGTGCCCAGAGCAGCTGTGGCTGCTCCTGGAAGTGTCCAAGGCCAGGTTGGATGGGGCTTGGAGCCACCAGGGATGCTGGGAGGCGTCCCTACTCACAGCAGGAGGGTTGGATCTGGATGATTTTTAAGAATCTTTATGACTCAAACTCTTCTAGGATTTTATGATATCAGTATTTCGCAAAATCCCTTGAGCTTCACAGAAGAGCTGAGACCAGAATTGCCCAATTGGACACTCAGAAACCACCAGCACCAGAAGGATTTGGTGACCTAATGCATAACTACTGTCCTGAGAATGAGAGCTCCAAGCAGAAGGAAAACAGAATAATTTTCACTTAACTGGAAATGTTCAGTTGTTTCAAGTCTCTTAGGCTGTTATGTAGGAAATTATCTCTGATGATCCAATTAGTAGAATGGAATAGGGATCTGCATGGGACTGAGAATGTACTCAAAGCATAGATTAAAAGAAAATTGTTTATATCTATTAAAAAAGGGGAGGAAAAAAGAGGTGGGGGGGAGGTGAAAAAATTCCAAATAAAAGAGATCATTTCTCAGATTCTCTCCCAAGAAATCATACAATCTCCTGAGTTGGAAGGGGCCCAAAAGGATCACTGAGTCCAGCTCCTGGCCCTGCACAGGTCACCCCAATAATCCCACCATGAAAGACCATCTGAGGACTGATTTGATCACTCCCAAAACCCAAAATCTAGCAAGACTTCATTGCTGAACCCACTTGACAAGTGTTTGGTGAGCCCTAGGATAAATAAATCACTTGTTACACACAAGTCTCGACCCACACTTGGGTCAAACACTCTGGATGTGAGCGGGACTGTGTCAAACAGCTGGGATTTTTGTGGGGTGTTGGACATTCTGAGTGAGCACGAGGCTGTGCTGCTTGGAGAAAATCCATTCCAGTGGAGGAGAAGGCAGTGAGAGGAGGCGCTGAGCAGAGCAGGGTGCAGGAGAGCAGAGCACTCACAGCAAAGGGGAGGAGGAAGAGAAGGGACAGGGAGCACTAATTTAGCACAAAATCAAGATGTTGAAAACCCGATTAATTGAGGTACCAGGAGAGTTGGAGGAATAGAAAATCTTTAATTGCCTGTACACCAATGTGAAGATTCTGGATAGGAAAGGAGGAATAGGAATTCCTCACATATGAGCACAAATTCGACCTACTTTGGTGCTACTGAAGCCTGATGGGAAGATTTGCATGAGTGGAATGTTAAAAGCACTGGTTACAATGTCTTTAGCAAGCAAAACCAGGCAAATAAAAGTAGGAGGACAATATTCTTTTGTCAAAAATGGCATTTCATGTTCCTGTCTCTGATAGTTCAGAAACAAGTGATCTGAATTAATATTCTCACAAAAATCAAATCAGGTCCTTTCTGCTATCCCCTGCAGACCAGAGAGAAACTTGATTTCTTGTCTGGCTCTTTACACACCTTCTATTATAGGTAGGAATGAAAAAACTTTCATCTGCCTGACCTGTGAAGGAGATCTCACGCTGCTAGAACTAAAATATGCCGGTTTGTTTGGGTTTTTTTCAAAACAAAGACAAGAATTTCCCAAAATGTTGGATAGGAGGATAATGCTAGACTTCATCATCTTGACAGGTAAAGAGAATTCAGTCCCAGAACTAAAAGTCAGCGAGCTGTTTGGATTCAAGTGGCATAGACTTTAACTCCTGCCACGTGCAAATGGAATAACATCCAAACCACATGGACACAATCATACCCAGAGCTGATTTCACAAAGATGAAAGCCATTATGAACCCCGGTCACTTGGATTTAAAAGGGAAAAAAAGCAAATAGCTGGGAACTCTGACAGTATTTTCTATGCTTCAAAAACACCGTTAGCATCAGCAAGGGAAAAAGAATTTTTAAAAGCCAAATCAAACAAAAGACATACTTGAAGAAGGGCTGGCGTGATGCTTGGAGGACAATTGAGAATGTAAAATGTGACCTATAAAACAAGTGCAGGTAGCAGATTCAAGCCTCTGTGTTCAGGTTTGCTCAAGGTGTGAGTGCAGAAAGTGCAGCTCCCTCTCAGAGAGCAGCAGCTCCGCACAGTTTGTGAGAACCCCGTTTCAACATCTTCAGACCAGTGCCTGAAGTGTGTCTGGATGAGCCCTCAGTCATTTAGCTGCTCACTGACATTGAAATTCAACTTTGCATCCCCTGCCAGCCCAAGAGCAACGCACCATCTGGTGCCCACATCCGCTCTGCTGAAGGGACACCAATAATTCATAGCTTGGCTTGTGCCAGCTCAGGAGTGAACTTCGGAATGAACGGGGAGGGAAAGGCCAGCAAACACAAACAGGTCCTGAAACACAGAAGGAATTTGTAAGAAGTGGGAACAGGCTTTAGACAGAAACCATTTTTGTCCTCAGAAATGACCTTTCTGTGGCTTCTGACTCCCTCCAGCCTGGATCCTCACTGAAACCATTTCAGTGGGACTCAAGAGCCTGAGCACATTGAATGTCTGGGCCCAAATCTCTCTGTGTCTCTTCTTTCCCACAGGATTGGCGAGGTTTCAGTGGAGACTGTATAGTCGAGAACAGAAATAGCATATAATGGTATTTTTCTGCCTGTGCTTTAAAACACCCTAGGCTTTAATTAGGATAGCAGCTGTGCTAGAAATGTTAGCTAGACTTCGTGATAGGGAAAATTGGAGGGGGACTTTTGTCTCCTACAGTCCCTTTTTTTTTTTTTTTTTAATGGGTTGATCTGAAGTACAGTTCTCACAGTTCTTGTGTACACTAACATGTCTTTTAAAAGAATCTGCTATCCATCTTCTCTATGCCAGGTTGATGGATTAGGAACCTCTGAGCAATATCTCTTGACTGAATGAGCCATCTTTGCACCTCCATGGGGAAAAGAGACATCACTGGGTGAAGCACAATGGATTGATATGTTGTTTTTTTTTCCTTGCCAGAATCAGAATTGAGATGTTTTCCAGAATTTTCAGATATTGCATAATTACAGAATGTGGATGATAGTGAAAAAATGGACAATTAAAAACCAAATATGACTATATCCTCTGCTAAAACATCTCTAGATATCCAAGAGAATCTTGTTATGAGCAAGACAGAACTCTTTGTCTTCAGTGTGCATCCCTTTAGTTTCAGAGCTGTCCCATTCCAATCTGTGGGTGAGGAACAGCATCACTGGGTCTTGCTGAAGCTCATGGAATGAAAGCCCCTCTCCCAAGCACTGTTTAAATGTTCTGCCTGAGTTGTGCAACCAGAATTTCCACAGTGGTAACTTGGCCTGAGCCCAAATTTGAATGTGGATTATTCAGCTCTGCTGCTCCTATCTGCAGGTCCATGCTCCAGCAGTCACAAGAGCTATTTAAAATAAGGACACAGATGCCTAAAACTCTCTTTCAAACTCCAAGATGCAGAACTGTGAGCCTGTGTTTGCAAAGCTGGTTCCTGCTTAGGGGGAGATTTGCAACACAGAAGTTTAGACAACTTGTCTTTGAGGTGTTCCTTGAGAGTTCAGAAAAAGAGGGATTTGTGAAGGGGAGCTTCAGATCTGCTCTGGAAAGGTCTCCTGGGAAAGGTTTTATTTTCACTAACCGTGTGTAAAGGCCAAGGAACCAAGTAAACCACTCCAGGTTAGAAAGGAAGGAGTATGGATGTCCCTCCTGCTTCTTAAAACCTCTCTCATTGACTGAAAAATGTCCAGAAGGCACTGCATTATCAAAGTACCTCTCACCCCATGGACCAGAACATCCTCACCAGCACAGTCCTCCAGTGGCTCCCCCACCCCAGGCAGCTTCTGTCACTGTGTCACTGTGGGCTGTGTCACAGCCCCTGGCACTGTCAGGGACCCCACTGGTCAAGACCCTTTCCAGAACAGCATCTGGCCCACCTGGAATGGCAGTTTTGTTTGGGGGATCCCAAGAGTTAAATCTCTATGCTGTTTTTCCCTTGGTGGGAATGAGAGAAGCAAAAAACATAAAAATTAAAAAAAAAAAAATCAACAAAACAAAAAATATAGCTAGAGAAGGGGAGAAAAAAAAGAAAATAACAAGTCTAAAACAAAACTCTGGAAAGAGATAAACAAATATGGTTTAATAACTAGGACGTAATCTAGAGTTTGTGAAATTAAAGCCCTGCTTTCTGCTGGCTGGCTGCCAAAGTTAGGCACAAACAAATCCAGGGAAAAGCAGGTTAATGAGAGACATCCTGAACAAAAAATAGCAAAAAAAGGGAAAGCAACAAACTCGCAGAGCTCCTACTGATGAGGTAAATAAGATTTGAACTGACATTATCTGTTCCGCTTGCTGTGCGTGTTTTATTTGCTGCAGCCAGTCTTTAAGTCTCCTAGACACAGTTTTCAGCCTCATCCTCTCAGCAGCCATCACTGCATCCATCTTATCCATCCTTCAACTTGTCCAGCCCTGATTACAGTGGGATTTGGATGCATCCTGAGCCTGTTGCTAGGACAGAGGCAGCTGCATTGGGAAAGCATTTGCTGCACGCTACATCTGTCAGGAGGCTGCGGAGCCAGAAGATTTCTTGATATAATAGACCAGGTGTCAAAAGCAATAAATAAAAATAATAGTGAGAATCCCTGATGAGAAAGGAACTCAGCTTTTCAGAAGCATCAGCCTGTAGCTGTCTTTGCCGAAGGTATTTTTAACTTACTTTGATTGTTTTCCGATCTCCATCTGATGTACCAGCTCAGTTCTTCTGCAATTATTTCTCCCCTTGGTGCAGGCTTGTTTGAACTTTCAAGACTAATGGGATGGTGTAAGGGGCAAATCACAAAATCTGTAATTCCCACCAGGCTTTCTGAAACTGCGGGTTTGAGTCCCATGGCCTGACTTAGAAGTTAAATTCAGGTTATACCGAGGTTACATATATAAGCTGCTGCAAAAATCCTCCTCCTCTGGAGCTGTTGACTTCCAAAAGGATGGAGAAGGAAACAAAAATCCAAACAAGTTCTTCTACCTCATGCACACACTCATGTGCCTGAGTGAAAAGAACAGTCAGGGTCTTTAGTAATGAGACAAAGCCAATTAGGAAAAAACACAGAAGCTGGTACAGGAGTACTTAACTGTGGTTTCTAACAGCAATCAGTGAGAGAAACTTGAGCTTTCCCAGGCTGGGAAAGCAGGAGAAAAGAATTTAAACAAATCTAACACCTGGTGTTTGTCTAGATTCCACAACTGGGAGATGTGATGTTTATTCCTCAATGTTTATCAAGGGGTGTTGTCTGTTCCTGGTCCAATGGATTTACTGTATTTTTTCCTAGCCAATCCATTCTCTTTTAGCAAACCACACTATAAAAGGTGTAGGTGTGTTAGTAAAGGGCTTTTTACTTTTTGTCACTTGCCTTCTGAGAGAGAGTTGTGTCGTTGTTATATCGCCAGAGCGAAACAGCGACACTTAACAGTGCTTTTTCCTCTCCTTTTGGGAAAGAACCATCTTCCTCACAAAACCACACTGGACAGTTTTTTTTCTCTTTCCCAGTTCTACAGGATTCTGTCTGGGTAAAGACCTATGACCCCACCCAGAATAAAATCCCTAAGTCTCTAAAAAATCTACTCGGACTTCACAGACAGAACCTCAGTATTTTGGTTTCCATGTTCACAAGTCCAATCCTCTGTCTCCTAATGAATTGCACCTACCAGCTTTTTCCATATGTCCACTGGGCTGGTGGCCAAAGGAATGGAATAAAATGTACATTCAGCAGGTTTTGAACTCATGCTTTGAGCCTGAGTCTTCCAGAAAGCAACCTGGAGCTTTCCTCTTTCAGCTGCACATGTTCAGCAGTATTTATCTGTTGGTCAAATTTCATTCCAGAAGCACAAACATCCTTGAATATGGACACAGCTTCAGCAACACATTCATTTACTCTGCTTAAAAGCTCCTAAGGGCCTGATAAATTAAAGTCTTGCCCAGAATTTTCTCAGAGAAGGGATTTTTCTCTGTGATTCAGGATTGTATTTTCCTCCCTTTTCCAAGCCTTGGACAATCAAGTCTGCCAGAGGTGTCCAGTCTCTGTTCATATGCAGCCTGGTCTCCTTTTATATATATTCAACACACAGAAAAATTCCAAAAGGACATTTTATCCCACCCATTTTAATAACTATTTAGTCAGGGATGACTGAATTTGGGTTGGTAGGTCAGACAGAATGCCTGACCTTTTGGCTGCTAAATTTAGGGGAAGTAAGTCTTATTTTCTTAGACAAATCCCTTTGAGAACTCTTCGTATTGCAGAAAATCCAGCTCCAGCTCTCAACCAGGACAGTGGAGCATCCCAGCCTTACACAATCAGAAGATCCAGTTCTACCAATTCATTCATTTCACAATCCTCTCCTTGGACGTAACCCCATAGAGCTTGTCCATTTTCTGTGCTAATGCATCATAAAAATCTCATATGCAAAAATAAATAGAAACACTTTTTTTTTGCCCTTTCCTTTTCTTCAAGTCGCATGCACTGGGGGCAAAAAGGTTTCTCCACGCAGTGTAATGCCATGTTAGTTCCAACAGACACACAGGAAAATATGGCACTGAAAAGCTACAGGGGGTTTTGAACCTCTTCCTGCTGACAGGACAGATAGATGCCGCTGACGTGGTACTAATTAGCAGAAAGAAGGATTGAAAAATCCTTGGGACCACAATCTCTCTTTCTTCGGTGTCTTTCAGGTCTCTATCTAGGCTGGGAGCCCTGGGCAGCTCTCACCACACCAAGACCATCAGCGTCCCTTAGGATGTTGCCAAAGCCTAAACGATGTGTGAAATGTCTACAGGACAGTTCACACCCTCGCAATTACAGTGAGAAATCCCACCGGGAAAGCCAAGAAATGCAAGGGCGAAGAAAAAACAAATGGGGAAAATCAGGGAAAGGAGAAGAATCAGACACCAAGTGTGTGTGATCTTCCCCAATCTGAGGAAGACATTGCAAGTCTTCACATGTGCCATTGCAGTGAGAGCACCGAGAGGACATGAAGGACAGTGTGATGTGAAGGGAGGCAAACAGAGTGGTGGGTGATAAGAAACTACCTGTGCACAGGAATAAAAAAATAAAATCATTAAAAGGATGACATTAGGTTATTTAATTTGGGGGGAAAAGGATGTCCTTTACAGGAAGAAAAAAAATCTGTGTGCTGAGCTCTGGACTCTGATGGTTTCTATTCTTTGCACTTTGGTTCCCTTCAACCACAAGACACAAAGATGCAGTGATTAGCTGAGAACTCCAGTACATAGATTTGTACATAATTCATATTTTGACTTCTCTAAGTTTGCATAATAAATAGTTCAAACACTGAAGAAAATGTCTGAGAGAGGAAATTAGGATTCTGAATGAAAAAGTTAATTATACCTCGAAGGATATTTTTTTCAGATATATATGGGTTAGAAAAAAAAAGCCTAGAAGTGGATAATTTAGGAGATGGAAATACAGAAAATTATGGGAGTGGTAGCAACAGGAGAGTTATCGCCTCAAATAGGATAATTAGACTAATTTAATTTTTTAAACTGTGGCATTGCATTATAGGCAAACAATTCAATAAATAGCAGCCTGAGCACTGCTGCTGCAGCTCCTGATGCTTCTTGGGGCTGTGGAGAATTTGGCTTCTCATTTTCAGCAGAGTTGTCTGCAGTAGGAATACTGAATTATCGTAATGGGCTGCTTCCTATAGTAAGTCATAAAGGGCAGGGACAGGAAATTGTGGAGGAGTGGAAAGGAATATTGACATCATTAAATCAATCACTGCTGATTGGGCCCAGGGACTGATAAAGCAGTGATTGGATCTGAAGCTGGAAGACACTGGGGACCAGCTTTTCAAAGATATTTAAGGACTTAACTTTTGCTGATTAAAATAGGAGTTAGTCACCTAAATAGGGGTTAGGTGGCTGATATCATGAGGAACCCAAAATATCTTGGGCCTGAATATCAATCCTGAAGGAAAGCACGTTCCTTCTGGTCCTCAGCAGTGATTACACCAAATTGTGTCTTAGGATATGCATGACAGTGAGTGAGAGGAGGACAAAGAGAACCAGCAAAGAAAATATCAGACACGTGAACTACAGCAGACATTAGCTCAAGAGGAGGAGATAAGAGGTCCTGTCCCAGAAGTTTCTTTCATTCATTTTCTAGTCCCTGTAGTGGGAATCTCCCGTACACCCCTTCCTTCCAGCCCCTGACTCGACGAGCAGGGAGAGCAGGCCTGGGAGCCTCTCTGATGTCTGATAACCACCCCAGTGCACGTCTGGGGTGCCTTTCAACTGGGGCTGCCTCAGCTGTCACCCACACACTGCTCTGCAGGAAGATAAACTCCTGCCCCCTCCTGCTCCTGTCCCCTCTGCTGCTGTAAGTCACACTTCAGGCTTGCATTGATTCCCAACATGTCGAGGAGACGAGGGGCAGGGATGCAGCGGAGCAAGCTGCCTTCAATTACACAGCCATGAACTGACACCTGCCAGGCCCCTCACACAGCACCTGATCACCAATTAAAGGGATGAGTTATGCTTTGAGGAGAGGATGCCCTTCCTGTCTCGCAGGCTGTTTGGGGAAGACACCAATTCACAGGCAGCAAGGAGAATCTGGGTTCTCCTGGCAAGCTCATCTTTGGCTGCAAGCTGCACTCATCAGCTCATTAGTGCCAAATATGGGGTAAGGAAGCTTAAAAATGTTGTACTTGAGTGTCGTTTGCCTTCCAGGCAAAAGAGGAGTGGATCCACACGTGCTGGTGGGATGGGGAAAGGCTTTTCTGCCAGCTCCAGGAGAGCTGGTTCAAAGTGCAGGGGATCAAAGGCTGCTCCCCAACCTTCAGCGTGAGGAGAAAAAAAAACCTGACTCCAGCAGGGTCTGTCCGTTTTACTTAGAATTCTCCTCTTCTATTTTTACTATTATTTTCCTGTGCATATTAATTGTGGCATAATAGCAAAAAGTTTTAGGAGACTCCAGAACGGGCAGCCAGATGACTGTGAGGTGTTTTTTGCAAAGGTTTTTTTTTTTTTTAACCTGATGTGATTTATGTGACTCTTATGAAACTTAACATAAAGGAATGGCAACTTACATCACATACAGCAGCAGATCCAGATGGATGAAAACATGGAAGAGTTGAGTTATGCACCTGCCAGACTTGAAGAAACTAATTATGCAAGTCCTAATTTTTATGGCATATCAAATTAAAATTGGTTCCTGAATGTCTGATAGGGAATAATGGTTGGTGGGAATTGTATGAGGATCAGAGAAGGACAAACATAGTTCCTACATTTGGAAAGGGGAGAGGCAGCCCCAGGGAACTATAGACCAGTCATTTTAACCCAGAAAAATAATAGATTAAATTATTAATTAATTTATAAGCACCTGGAGGATAATAAAAGGTGCAGTCAACATGGACTTGCAAAGAACAATTTCTGTCATATCAATCTAATTTTCTTCTTTATAAAAGCTGCCTGCCATTGTGGTTTAGGAGGATGCAGCAGCTGTGATGTATCTTGATTTTAATATCATCCCACTGCATTTTCTTAGAAGCAAACAAGGAAAATATGATCTAGGAAGTCCTGAATCGGGATGGGTCCTCAATTGGCTGAGGAGTCACACATGAATAGTTCTCCTCTAAACTGGAAGGACATTAGGATTGGAGTCCCACACTACTTCAATATTTTCATTATCCATGTGGATGATGTACTGAGGTGTACATCTATAAAATTTGCAAGTGACACTTTGCTGGAAGGGACTGTGAGCAGTTTGGGAGACAGGATTGGAATTTAAAATTAATCTGATTCATCAGAGGAGCAGCAGGAAATCAACAAGACGAAATTGAATAGGACAATGGTGCAAATAACTCCTCAGGAAGGAGAAACCATGGCTGTGTCCATGAAAGGGAGAACAGCTGCCCTGATGGGAGCACGGTGGGAAAGGCTCTGGGGTTGTGACCCTTCCCAGGATGAATGTGAATTTACAGTGAGGAGAAGAAAGTCTCCTCTGGAAGGCACCACCAGGCAGGTTGTCCATCCTGCTTGGCTGGGGCTGGGGAGGGAGGGCTTGGGGCACCCATTTCATGATGTGCACAGACTGCAGAGATTCAAACAGATGCGAGAGAGAAGGGGAGAAGTTCCAGTTAAAAAGGACCTGTGAGAAAAGTTGAAGTAGTTAAACCTTAATAAGAAAAGACTGAAAGAGGCCACAGTGCAGTTCGGTGATGGGCTGCAGGACATCTCAGTGGGTTCTGAGGGTGCAAGAAAATAAGTCTGAGGTTTAATTCCCAACAGGAAGGAGAACTGTGTTAAAGAAATTCTAGCCCTTAAATCAACTAGAAGGGACAGCCATGAATTATCCTTTACTGGGTGCTTTGAAGAACACTTTAATAAGCTTTCTGTTGGTGGACATCTAGATGAGGGCTCTTAGATTTCTTTAAGCTGAGAAGTGACTTCTGTTTCAATTGGGATCACAATCTCTGTCTTTGGAAGTGATCAGAAAGCCATCCTGGAGATAAATCTCTCTGTCAGAAGCTCCGTCAAAATTGATGCAGCTCCATACAATACTGAAACAGATTTAAGGAAAAATAAATTGTGTTCAGAGGAGTTGTAATTACATACATTAACAACCAATGCATTCTAATCAATTCGTATCTATCCAATGATAAAATAATAACATCCAAAAATAAAGTTTTGCTGCTCCTATATTAATTTTGAGAAAGAGTTCAGTGTCTGAAATCTTTTCTAGCTCTTTTTCTTTTCCCCTCAATTATATAATTTGGGATAATAAGAAGTAATACTTCTTGCAAGCCTTTTCTCACTTAAACCATAGTAGCTACAATATTCTTCTTACTCTTCCTACCCACTGCAGACTTCTTCATAAATAAAATCTGTGGGAGTCTGGTACTTCACACATGAATATCCTGTCTTTCCCCATGCTCCCCACAATGGTAATCCCTGCCATGGTTATTATTTATTCAAAAGGTAATGAATAATAATAAATAATGTAGATGATTACTGAGGTGTGATTAATGAATAATGATAAATAATGGGGAGGGGGGAGCGTTGTTGCTTGTCAGATAATATCTATTTATTACAAACCATGAAGTAGGGCAGGAAAGCCTCATGCAGTGATGAAATAACCACATTCTGTCACCATTTTCTGCAGGGTTGAAGGCTCCTAGAGACAAATTTTCTCCAAAATGCTCCTAGAGTCAAATTTTCTCCAAAATGCTCCATTTTCTATACATTGATTCTCCTTAACAATCTGCATCATGGTAAAACTAGTAGAGGAAGAGAAATGGCAAAATTTATCCCTTCTTTTGGGTGGTTAAATAAGAAAGAAACTCTTCTGAAAATCAATCAGCATTTCAGGTGCTGAGGTCTTGGGAATTTCATTCTGAGGGTTTAGTTTGAGTGTATTATTTTCCTTAAGATTGGCCTCACATGGCCAATTACACACTTCCCACAATCCACCATAGTGATAGAAAGATCATGAGCTGAAAGAAGGAAAAATGAGGAAGCGAATCCTGCTTTTGATTCTCATCTTAATAGTAATAAAAAAAATTGCTAATTATAAGGGTTAATTGGCATTTGCACAGGTGCAGATGTGACATGTAAGCACACACTGCTACAGATGTTGAAACTTAGTGTTAATTTCCTAAGGAATTATTTTGATTTAACAAAACACAGGCACCTGAACTGGATGTAAACTGGCTCAGTGGTGTAGAACAGCCAGGAATCTGCCCAGTGCATCCAGGTCTTGCACTAAAACCTGAAATTGCATTCCTGGGGAAGAAACTGAGTTGGCTTCTCTCTTACAGGTGAAAATCTGGAAGAGTAGTGAGGAAACTGGAACTGCACTGGTTCAGGTTGCCCAGAGAAGCTGTGGTTGCCCCATCCCCAAGAGTGTCCAAGGTGAGGCCAGATGAGGTTTGGAGCAACCTGGGAGAGTGGAAGGTGACCCTGCCCATGGCAGGGGGTGGAATGAGACCTTTCAAGTATTTTCCACCTCAAACCATTGTGTGATTCTGAAACCACTGGGTTTTCTCTAGCTTCATCCCTGGCCTGAGCAGAGGTGCACTCCCAGCTGGTTGTTGCCAAGGCTGCAGGAGCCATGGTCAGGCTGTCTCTGTGGCTGGCAGAGGTTTGTGTCTGACAATACCTAAGGCAGGAATGAAAGAACACCTCTAATTGCACTGGGGTGCAGCAGAGGATGGAGCAGGTTGGTGTGGGAGGCTCCCTCATTCTGTTCCAGGCAGGAGTTGGGCACCATCACTGGGGTCCTGATAAACACCTGATGGTGAATTACTGGCTTCCAGATTTTACTGGAGGGAACATCTAACAGCTGGATCAGCATCCACTCCTCCTGTCTTAAGGGGTGCAGCAGAAACCTTTGGTGTGTAAACAGCCTGGCAAGAAACCAACGAGAGAATGGGTTAGGAAGAGAGGAAAATTACTTCAGATGACACCAGCAAACCCTGCCAAGATCAGTTTTCCTCCTTTGGGACTATTTGATGCATCGCCCTGCAAAGTGAAGCAGAAAAGCCTCAAGAAAAAACATGGAAAGGAGAAGCTGGAGGGCATCAGGCTTTTCTGGTGTTCTACCAATGATTTGGTGATTAATAACAGGAAGATCACTGAGCTTCTTGTGGGATATGCCACCTCCAAGGCTTTGTGCTATTAATCCATTTGATAGCCTTTAGGACACTGTTTCTCTTTTCATATGGAGAATTACGATTATTTTTTTTTTAAACAAAACAGAAATATGAAAGTTCCATCACAGTTTTAACGTACAGCTGCACAGAAATAAGGCCAAACCTCTGAGCCTCATCAGTTTGTTTCCTCCCCATTTTGCTTGTTGATAGCACATGGAAGTGTATTTTCATTTCTCAGCTCAATTCCTTTTTGCCATCAGTTCATGCACCATGTCCAGGTGTTGTGCAGACCCCAGGCTGAGATACAGTTCTTCAGAGATTGTGCCATGTGAGAACAAACGTGGTAAACAGAAGAGGGAAAGTTCCTAAGTGACCTCTAGCCAACCCTTTTGCTTTCCAGTAGAACAGGGTCAGGAAGATCAATGCTTTTGAAGACATGAACTAGTCTGGTCTGTTTTTGAAAGCCTCCAGTGATGGTGATTTCATATTCTCCCCAGGCACAGCAGAAGGAGCTCTGAGAGCTCAGCTTCCTTGAAAATTGAGGCTGAGCAAGGCAAAGTTTTCCTTCCATCCATGAAGACCTTGGAAAAGCAGAAAAGCAAGCAGGAAAAGCCCACAGAGCTTATTAATGGCCCCTCCAGGAAGGCAGCAGCTGGCAGCCACCTCAGCCTCAGCATGTGGAGATGAATTGCAGGTGCTTCCATCCCATAAGTCTATGAAGTTTCCTTTCACTTTAATATTTATGGGAAGCCACTCTAACATATCAAAGGTGTGCTCATCTTTACTCCATTACTCATGAGAGAGATAACTCAATATGTCAAAGATGCCCTGATCAAGGGGCAATTTCTCTTCTCCCCATGCCAAATGCAGACCAGGTGCAAATGGATGCATCTCCATGAAAATTGTATCTTTTCATGCTGGCACTGAGCAGAGCCCTCTTGTTCAGTCCACTGGAACATTTCCCAGATCCCAATGTCAGCTCCTCAGTTCAATCCAATGCACATCACATGGCCCTTTTCTTGAAGCAGCCCTACAGAAAGAAACAAAGACTGGAATCGTGCTTTCATGCCTTAGTACTTTGTTTAAGAGCATGAAATTGTCTCTTGGTGAGAAAGATGGAGGCTTTCAAGCTGGCAAAGAGACATTTTTAAGCAACTTAACCCAGAGGGATGTAATAGCTGCTGAGGCTGGGATTCATCTCCCTTCCCTTCAGAAGAGGAGCAGGGAGAGGGCTGGGATAATCACCCCAATCTCTCTTCAGGCTGGGGCTGTGGATGCCTCCCAAGAGGATTCCTCTGACCCAGATTAGAACCTGTTCTGGAGAGGAAAATGAGGCATCTTCCAGGGGAGCCTTTTGCTGCTGGTTGCAGAGGCAGCCTGGTGTGACCACATCAGCCTCAGACGTTGAGCACCTAGATGTTTAAATCAAGGAAATGAGTCTCCTTCTGCCTGGCGTACAGAATTCCAGTGGTTTAAATCCCTGTGCATTAAGAACAGTTCATGAAATTCTGCTTCAACCATGTGGCAGTTTCTGAGAAACAGAAAAAGGGGAAAATTTCCTTGTGCAGCCATTTTATTTCAACATTTAAAAAAATGGAGAAATTGTGGGGTTCTCCCAGCCCCAAAATTGCTTTGGAAATGCCAAGGAAATTTCATGCACAAACCAGGCTTAGGGAAAGCACACAGAAAAAAGAAAAATCTTTGGGAATAAAATTGCATAGGGCACAGAAAATGAGCAATGAAGCTTCAAAAAGTCTTCTTTATTTCTTCTTTTTGAATCTCAGAGATCTCAGAATTCCTCTGGCTTCATCATTATCTGTCATACTTAGGAAAGCTTAGTATGAGTTTTCATTGACCTTTGGGTTGGTGGGTGGGGTTTTTTTTGTTGGTTTTGGGGTTTTGTTTGTTTGTTTGTTTTTGTTTTGTTGTTGTTATTTTGGGTTGTTTTTTTTGGTGTTTTTTTGTTTCCTTGACTTATTACACTCTCCTCTTTCTGTACTCCTGCATCTCTAAGTAAATCAAAAGAGCTTTGTTATTTATAGAGCAGCATAAATATCTCTGGTGTTTTATATACCAGTACAAATGCACTACCTGCCCTCAGAGTGGTCTCGGTCTCCAGAAGATAGCAAAGCCTGTAGTACAGGTGGAGGAATGGGATCATCACCAGGGCAGTGGGATGGAGAGGTCACCACTACCAACAGTTCTTAGGGGAGAGGGTGCTTGGCTTGTGGTGCCCATGGCAGGGGTCTGGAATGAGATTGGCTTTAAGGTCCCTTCCAGCCCAAACCAGGCTGGGATTCTGTGATCTTCTCTAAAGGAAGGACTGTACATTTTATAGCCTTCAATGTGAAAAGCAAACTAAGAAAAGAGAAGCTAAGGACCAGTGGTCATTTTATCATAGAATCATAAAATCCTAGAATGGTTGGGGTTTCAAGAGGTCTTAAAGCTCATCTCATCCCACCCCCTGCCATGGGCAGGGACACCTTCCACTATCCCAGGCTGCTCCAAGCCCCAATGTCCAACCCGGCCTTGGGCACTGCCAGGGATCCAAGGGCAGCCAGTGGGCACCATTTTATTTGTGTTTCATGAAGGGTTGCTTCAGACAAGCTCAGTTTTGTCCTGGGGGCTGAATGGCAGTTGTCACCTGCATTATTTAATCAGGAGAAACAGAGTCCCTCCTCCCCCCATGGTGTGAACCTGAGTTCAGTGGCAACTTGAATGTTCTGTGAGGCCAAGAGGAGACTGGAACAATCCAGCAGAGCTCATTTGGATGCTACCTGGGTCCATGCAGTTTTAATTCCACTGTCAGTAGGAATGTTCCCCTTCTTCTCTGAAAGGAACATTTTGAGTGTTGCCTGTGTGGAAGGTAAAGAGGCCCAGACAATCAATGTGTTCAAGTACATGGCTTTGAATGGGGTGAGGAAATGTAAAGTCATTGAGGAAAAAAAAAAAAATGTTTCTGGGTACTGATGAAGTACATCCTGTGCTGCATAGTTTTGGAGCAAGTGTGATCTATTTTGGCTAAAATGACTATGAGATGTTTTCACAATGCAGGAGAGGAAAAAGCTGGAATTGCTGCTTTTAAATCAGAAAGTGAAAAAGGAAAATGATGTACACAAGTGAGGCAGATACCATCTCAAACACGTCTTTGTTGGCTCTGTGTTATTACAACAAGCACTCCAACATCTGTGGGCACAAAATGCATCAGGCTGCATGGCCCTGCACGCACCAGCACATGCACACGTTCTTCCTTCATCCTGCAGGAGTTCTGCTGTGTGCAGTTTTCCAGCTCCAAAGCTGCTTAGGAGGCTCCCCTGACTACACACAGACAAGATATAGACAGGCACAAACCGTGCATTCTGCTCAGTGACACAACGATTTGCCACTGAAGTCGTTATCACAGTGAGCAGTATGGCTGCTGGGATGCGTTTCATCAACCTGCGTGCGCAGGTGTGAGGGGAAAACGGAGCCACCCCAAAACCAGACCCAGCAGGATCTGCCTGGGTGGTACAGGGATATTCTCAGAGCTCTTGTACATGTATCCATCACACAACAACTCACATGGATACATATCCTGAGTTTCTATTCCCTCCTTCACTCAGGAACACACCTCCATCTAAGCTTAGGAAACTCTACCCAACCTCAGATGCCATCTCTGTACTCCCACACACTCCCTTCCATAGACAAAAGGGGTTTTTTTTAAACTCCCATCACTGCATTCCTTCTTACCCTGCAGTCAGAAATAAGTCCCAGGAAGCTGCCAGAGGTTTAGAAGCTAAGCCAGCCATGCACAGCTCCAGTGCTGCTGACATTACCAGACAGCATTAATTTAATTCCACTCAGTTATGCTTTTAAATTTGATTTGAAAAATGTGTCATAAAATACCATTAAGTACAGTGTAGCATTTTGAAGCAGGCTGTGATGTTCCCTGCACTGACAAAGTCATGGGGAAGGGAATGTAATTTTCATAGCTAAGTACTGGGGGGCATATTGGGAGAGATTCCTATAGAGAGTGGGTTGAGTGAATCAAGAATCTTGAATAAACATTATATTCACTAAATAATTTCATGGTGTAGCAGATCCAGAGACCTCTGATTTCATGCTTTAAGGCCAAGGGTTGATGGAGAAAGAAAAGGTACACACAAAGGGGAAAGGAAAGGAAAGGAAAGGAAAGGAAAGGAAAGGAAAGGAAAGGAAAGGAAAGGAAAGGAAAGGAAAGGAAAGGAAAGGAAAGGAAAGGAAAGGAANNNNAGGAGAGGAGAGGAGAGGAGAGGAGAGGAGAGGAGAGGAGACTGTGAAGCAGAGTCCATAAAATCATGGAGTGGTTTGGGGTGTAAGGAACCTTAAAGATCATCCTGTTCCACCCCCTGCCATGGGCAGGGACACCTTCCACTGTCCCAGGCTGCTCCAAGCCCAGTCCAGCCTGGCCTTGGACACTTCCAGGGATCCAGGGGCAGCCACAGCTGCTCTGGGCACCCTGTGCCAGGGCCTGCCCACCTCACAGGGAAGAACTTCTTCCTAATATCCAATCTAAATTTGCCCTCTTTCAGTTTAAAGCCATTCCTTCCTGTCTTATCACTACGTGTCCATGTAAACAGAGAAATCAGTGCAGAGTGAGTTTTGACTGGTGCCCATTTTAACTCCAGGCCACATCCACTCTCTCAGAAGTTACATCCCTTGCAGCCGGCATCACAGTCCAGTCTCATTTTTGATTTTCCAAAACACAACTTTTCCTCCAATTTCCATAGGCAGCCCATTTGTTCAGCCTTGTGCTAGGCATCCTCAGAAGTACCTGCACACAGAGCTGGCTTGTCATCTGTAGAAGCTGGCACATAACACCTACAAACCCATACCTGGTAAAGAAGGAGCAGATGGCCTCATGAAAAGGACTGTGTTGGAAACATTTTCTCCTATCCAAAACCTCACATTCATTTTTTCTCTGTGCACAATCTGATTTTTATTCTGAGAAGGCAAAATTGCTACTGCCTGATTTGTAAGAAAGAAATATTTGAGTGAACAAAAAAAATTTATCTGTTAATTGTCATGATTTTCAATTTTGTTGTGAAATTGTCATAACTTCAGGCAAAAAGAAACATTAATGGGGGAGTTACACATTCCTCATGCCCAATATGCCAGAATTTCCTCCTGATGGTTTTCCCCCTGAGGGATGGGACTGATGGATGTGGCACCCTGTGAGGAGCTGGGTTAGGGGGCTGCATTTCTCTGTGTAGGCCCTTGGCTTTCCCCCTGCTCCTGTTGTGATCCTGTGTGTTTGTGGGGATGAATCTTTTATCACAGAACCTTAACACTGACCAACACCAAAAAAAAAAGTGATAATGAGTATATCTGGACAGCTTTGCTCTGGGTTCTTAAGTCAGCCTTAGAAAGATGGAATGCATTGCCTTCGCCCTTTTAATTTAAACCTAAAGTGTGGCTCCTGCAAAGTACCCAGTGAGGGGCTCAGAAGTCTCATTTTCTGAAGTGCTGCCCTTTCATCACTCTCCCTTCTCATCTTCCCCACCTCTCTCTCCCTCTTCTCTCCATTATAATTTTCCCTTTGACCCTCTGATTCTCCCAGCAGAGAATGGGATGGCTGCCTGTCCTCAGCCCTTCCCAGGGACAGAGCTGTGAATACTGAGGGACTCTCAACCCTGGCGAGCACCCAAGTGCTCCCTGACAGCCCTTAAGCACCTGGAGCACACCTTAGGAATGCTGAGCCATCCACAGCTGCACAGTCCTGGCTGCTGGTGCTGGCACACACCTGGAATACTGAGCAACCCACTCCTCACACTGGAATATTGAATGACCCTCAGCCTCCAGCACTCCCTGAATACCAAACAGCTCTGCACCTTTACGGCATCTGGAGGGAAATGTGGAGATGTGGCTCAAAACCAATCCTCCTGCAGCAAGGGAAAAAAGTGTTTGAAAAGATACAGAGAGAGTCAGTCTGAAGCTGTGGAGTTGGATCCTGAGCTGGGATTTTCCGAAGATGGTATGGAATATAAAGTGCCCAAACATTACCAGAGGACGTGTTGGGAGCTAAGAACCTAATGCAGTTTCTCCAGGTATTTTTTATAAATCCAGTTAAAATTGAACACGTTTCCTGGTGAACAGAGAAGGACATTGCTATTCTTAGCAGGTCCTGGTGTCAGCAGCACAAGGACAAGGAGCATGTCTGCACTTGGAGAGGCTGGGTCAGAGAAGCTGCAGACCTCGTTTGTGAACTTTAAATGACCTACTCGTGAAGCCAAAACACTTCCTGATTTTTCCTTTCCTGGGGTACCTTAGACAGGAGATTCACAACAAAGGTTATTTGGAAACTCATTTTCCCCCTCCAGGGTATTAACAGGAGCTTTACAAAGGCTTATAATCCCTTTAGACAACAGCAGCAAGAGCAGCAGCAGCTACAAAGCCCTAAGCTTGGAACTCAATCCCCTGGTGACGGGCTGAACCCTCTGCTGAGGTTGCAAAGGAAAAGAGAGAGGTGTGAAGATATTTACATCAAACACATGGAACAAGAAGGGATTTTAATCAAACTTCTCTTTTTCATCTCTTCTTTCTTCTCTTAGAACCTGCTTTTTCTTTATCCTGATGAAACTCAGAGCTTGCATTTTTTCCTTTTTATTTCCCCCCCCCCCGCGTGTCATA
>WAAG01004319.1:81828-94451 GCA_013390105.1 Tichodroma muraria
GTGTCTTTTGTTTCTTTTCACCCCCCCCCCCCCCCCCGGTTAAAGGAGGAATTAAAAAAAAAAATAAAAAATAATCACAATCCTGCCTGAAAACTCTGAGTATTAAAACTCCAGGGCAATGCATCTCCAAAATCTGTAAGACTGTAAGAAGATAAGAGACAAAAACCCACAGAAATATTTCCTCTCTGTGTCTTTGGAAGTTGCAGACGTGTGTATAATACCCCTAAGCCGGGGTAATCTGCTTGCCTCCTCCTGCCTTTCCTGGTGCACACGGATGTTCTTAGCATTAATATTCCTCACACTCCAGCAAATGAACACCCAGGAGGCAGCTGACTCAATCAGTGCTTGTTTTACTTACTGTGTATCACTGGGAACAAACCATAAACCAGAGCTCGGCAGATCTATAATGCTCATCTCAATCTGCTTCCCCTGCTTGTTCCAGCCCTGATGAACCTTCCTATCCAGCCAGAATCAAAGGAAAAAAGAATTAAGAAATACATTATAACAAACGCATTAGCAATGTGTGGTAAATTACCATCGGAGGTTCCAGTTCCTCGTGGTAGGAGGGTTTGTGGATAAACACATTTGTTTACTTCCTTTTTCCTGCTGTCTTCTCCAGTGTGTGATTATTCCTCAGTGACGTCACAGCTCCCAGGTCTGACGTCATGACTGTTCCCACAGCAACAAAATTGAATCAAGGACCCGTTTGAAACCTGGAGTAAAGATAGTTAGGGAAAGGTATTTGTCCATTCTTTCCCATATAATTGATGGGCTCCTACGACTGCTGTTTGGAGGCTGGAATTTGTTTTAATTAGGATGGCACAATCACAAAATGCGGAGGAGCTAGCTGTTATTTTTGGAACAGATGCAGCTGCAGGGGAATTGGGAGAGAAGCCTGTACAGGCCACAACGATGAGCTCGTGTCACACAGACAGGATGCCGTGCCCAGGTGGATGGGGTGTGATACATGGCCCTTGGATCTCTCTGATCAATTCCTGCTATCCCTGATGGAGATCTCCAGTGCAGTCAGCAGTTGGAGGGTGTTGCTGATCTCTAAGGGCTGCAGTGGGAGCACAGACACTCTAAAAGTAGGATCCTACACTGTGCATCCTAAGTGAGGAGTGATGGATTGTGCCTCTCCACCTTCCTAGCATCAAAGCCTGCCTTCCTATCAGTTCCTCACAGATCTACTCACCTTAAACCTCTCTTTAACCCATCCTACCATTGGTCACTGTATTGACTTGTTCATGAGTCTCCCAGAGAGGCTTTAATTGAATTTGCAGCAGAAGATATAGATCCAAAGAGACAGAGACGGAGTTGGTTCGTGGAAACTGGAGAGGGGCTGAGGGTGGTGAAACAAGCTGTAGGCACAAAAATGACTGTAAAGTGACGCAGAAAACTGTTAATACAGAGAGGAAATTAAACGAAGACTTGAATCCAAGATATGAGCTTTAGATGGGGGATATTCCCAGTGAATTTCCTAACAGATACATGGAAGCCTTTCAGAGGGAAGATGGTAAGTGAAGGGCAGCTCTTAACAAAACCTAAACTGGGTGTGTGAGGGGATGATTAGGATAGTTGACTGGCCAGTGGTGACTTGTGTATAAACTTTGGTTAAAAGTTCAGTCTTGACTGCAGTGGCAAGAATTTTGCTGATAGTGAGGTTCCTCTTTGCTCAGGCTCCAGATCCTCAGGGAAGGGATGAAGGTGGCCATGGCCAGACAAGGTTTAGACAAGCCAGACTCCATCCAACAGCCTTTGCTTGGCTCACGGGCAGGAGAAGGAAAGCGAATGCAGCTGCAGCTGGAGGGGGTGCATTTCATGCTCTGGTGACTCTCTCATTCACTGCATCCATTAGCTCCAAAGCCAAGAGCAGCCCGTGGGATCCCTGCCTCCTGCCCTGGGACCTGGATGTGTCTTTGCCACCCGCTCCATGGCGTTGTTTTCCAGCAGTGTGTTCTTGGAGCAGGCTGCACTTACAGCAGGGCCTGGGCAGCAGAAGGCCTGGCAGTGCCAAGCTCTAGTCCCAGCACTGTGCATGTTCTTTATGTCTGATAAGCAAACAGGGAGTTTGCCTGGTTTTACTTGTTTTGTGTTTTCGGTGAGACTCAGCAAAGCAGTACTATCAAATCAGTACTATGGGATATGCCTGATTCCCAGGAATTTGTGTCTCGATTTGGGGCACAGCATTCCAAAGTGTTCTGCCTCATGCTGGGTGACAGCTTGGTTCAAGTTGATCTCCTACCCATAAGAAAAGCGTTCTGGGGGCCTTGAAACAAGCTCTGTTGTGGTAATTCTGTTTTTTCTTCCCTCAGGTTTTGTTTATTCACCTCAGTCTCCTTTCCCAGAGCATGCAAATAATGACAATGCAGGTAGGTGCCCCAGGTTGCTTCCTATCCCATTCTTCTTGAAAGGACATCCCCTATTGTTTTTTCTAGGAATTCGAAGTGGTTTTCAAGAGCCTGGAGGGACATGTAAAAGCTGGTGACACAATGCCTGAGTGCTGTAAAGCAAACAATTTGCCCTCCAGCAAGCACCAGTTCCAGCATGACTGGGGCCAGCTCTGACTTCCCTCCACTCTGAAGAGTTTCTTCAGTGCATTGTTTGGAAGGTCAAGGGCCTTCTCCTTGTTATTCTTTCTAAATCCCCCAAAAAAGAGGCAAAAAAAAAAAGGTGGCTCTGTAGGATTAGGTGCTCTGAGGATCAAGGCAAAGACTGGCAGGTCACTGGGAGCTTCTCTGCCAGTCTCGGCCCATATTTTGATATAATCTCTGGGCATATGAAATAGTGGAAAATTTGCCCACCTATAGGTATGTCTGTAATGCAAAGATCTGGCTTCCTTCCTGTAAATGGAGTTTTAATTACTTGCTGTCTGCTCGAAAACATGGAGCACACACCTCTCCAGCTGAGCCATGGCAGAAACAGGGCTGGAGTAACCTCAGTGCCAGCCCAGTCCTGGCTCTCCTTGGCACATACAGTGGTGCTTTAGGATCACAGGATCTTTAAGGTTGGACAAGACCTCTAGGGTCATTGAGTGCAGCCATGGACCTTATGCTGCCAGGTACACTAATCATCACACCTACATGATTTTGAACGCTTCCGGGATAATTCCACCACTTCCCCGGGCAGCTTTTCCCACAGGCCAAAGCCTCAGTGACGGAAAGAGCCCAAATTATTAACAGGAAATGCTGGGAGGATATGAGAACTCTCAGCCAGTTACTGTCACTTCAGTGATATGCCCAAGAGATTCATGAGTTGCCCTCAACTTGCCAGATAAATCCATTCTGTTGTGTCACATCCCTCAGTGATGCTGAGATTCACTTCTTCCTGCTCCAGCTGGACCCTTCCAACCCTTCCAGCTGCCCCAACTCCCACTGGAGAAATCCTTGCACCCTTTCCAGCATACAGCATGTATTTTGCAAAGGCTGGGAAAAGAAGTCCAGCTTCCCCAGTCAATTTGGAGGATTCATGGCTCCAGAGCAGGCAGCCCAGCTGATTTGAGAACCTGGAGTAAGCATGCACTTGATTTGCTTAAAATAGAATGGTTTGTCTGTGTCAGCATCTCCTGCTCCTCCATCCCCCACGACATTTTCTGATTGCATCCTTGAAGTGTCACCTGCACATCACATTTTGGAGAATGGCAGCTGAGTCCTGGCTTTGGAGGGAGACTGGGAATACTGAGGAGGAAGAGACAAGCTTCATCAGCAGAGTCTGAGAGGGAGGGAAAAAGAGGAAGAGAAAGGAAAATATCAGTCCCAACCTCTCCCCTTCAACGGCAAGGCTCTTGCCTTATTACCTGGTGGGGCACAATTGCAAATGTTGGGAGAAGTGCCTGGGAGCCACTGGGTCAGAATGAAAATCAAAGACAGCTTTCACTGCCCGTTCTGGGGTGAAAAGAGTGGAGGAGCTGTGATATAACCCTCAGGACGTGGCAGTGCACTGATTGCTGCTTGCACTGACTGCAGAGGTGCTGCTCACCTGCTGCTCCCCTCACCAGCTCCCCTCCAGATCTGGGAAATCCTCAAGGTATGGGATTTGTATCCCTAAATGCAGGGACTTCATCCCACGCATGCCACATGGGCCCAGAGCCCCATTCCAGCCCAGCCCAGGACCACCAGTCCCTGCCCCAAAGGTTCTGTGGGATGCTGGGCTGCCCTGCCTGTCCCCATCACTGTCCTGCTCCCTGGCTGGGGTAGTGGGATGGGTCCCAGGCTCTGGCACTCACCCTGCCAGGTGCCAGTCCACGGGGAGCCCCAGCCCTGTTTCCTCCCTGATACTCTCTCTGGGGGTGAGAAGTGCACGTTGGATCAACCAACTCCAACCACAGACCCCTCGGAACAAGACTCTCCCTTGTGTATATACAGCACTCATGCTTCAGATCATCTTGGCTTCCTAAAATAATACTGAATAATACTTAAAGAAATTTCCCACCTCCTCTGCATACCAAAGTTTGTCTGCTTTTGGGATCAGATACCATTTTATTTTCCCTGAACACACGCTGTTTACCACACAATCCATAATGGGTTGTACAAAAATACGCTGTTTTATTTTTCTTACAGGCATCCAGCTAATGGATGAAGTAATTTAGTGAGGCTATTGTATTTCATTCAATAGCCTGTATGTAGATTTGTTGTGAAGGATAAAATGTTCCCTCTTCAAACACTAACAATGGGAGTACAGTCTACCACTGACCTTGTACTCTGCTGCTGTGCTGTGTGCAGGGAGCAGTGGGAGCCCTGGAGATGGGCAATGCAGACACAGAGATGTTTATTTTCAATAGCAGGGACCCATCCTCTTCCCCAGAGCCCGTGCTGGTGCTCACCTGTATACAAAGTACAAATAGTCACAGTGTTTCAAGGTTTAAATGAATGCCTCTGTTTTCTAACTGTCCTGAATATAAGAGTTGTTTGTAAATACCCATTTCCTAGGTCTGAAAATTTAAAATCTGTGAGTTTCCACTGCTCTTTGTGTGTGGTATGTGTGGCTCTACACAACAGCTCTATTGTGAGGGACCTGGAATGTCTTCTCTCCTCTCAGCTATACCTGTATTTCCAAAGAGTAACAATCAGCATTCACTCAGGCTTTTAAACCCAGTATTTCCTAATTATGGGTGCAGTAAGTTCTGTTGAACATGCCAAACATTTTCCTGTCTTCTGAGGTGCAAAAAGATTAGCTGAACTTCTGATGGTGTTATTCTACTCTGTCTGTGAATTTAAAGAGCATTAATGGAAGTGTTCTCGAGTGTCACTGGGATGGGATCCATTGTGTTTCATTCACCACCTGGGAGCTATAGATCTTGTCTGGGCTGCTTGTTCAGGATCTATCAGAAGGCTGTGCACAGCATTGTACACCCCACAGTGGCTATTTGGTGTCCAGAGAGATGGGTCCAGCAATCTGTCTGCAACAGATGCCTGTCACCCTCTGGATTTCACCTTCTAGTGCTGCTGAGACTAAACCCCTAAATTTTAGTTGGCTACATGTACCTCAGAAACTTTCCTCCAATTAATTAACAAATTAATGAACGTGTCAGTGGCCTGGGGATAAATGTGGCATACCCTTAGTACTCAGCAGAACGTGAATGTTTCCTAGCAGGCGTCAGTTCTTCCAGTCCTTGCGCCATCCCTGAGAAAGAAACTGCCTGACAGGTTCTCTCCTTCTGCTTTGGCTTGAATGCAAACCAGAGGAGGTTCCACCCAATATAAACGCAGCTGGAAAGCACCAGGGATGATACTGTGGCCACATTCCCGCAGACTTTCACACAATCAGAGCTTCATTTTCATTCTGATGTTCCCTTCCTTATGTGTCTTTTCCCTGAAATTCCTTTCAGGCCAGTGGAGGGTACCAGCTCAGGTGAGAACAGTCAGGTGTAATGGTAATTCCATGCCCTGTGGCTCTTCCTGGGCCTTAGATAATGCTTAACCTCGAGCCATTAATTGCAGCAGGGGAGCCCTGCTGCTTTTCAAATACTTTGATTTGCAGATATGAATAAACCCAGAGTCCTGTGAAGCTGCTGTCTTAAGTTCAGACATCTGACTTGGATGTCTGATATAACTGGCTGGAACCCCTAAAGCTCCTTGTAAAACCACCAGAGAAAGACTTGAAAAAATAAATGGAATCCATGCCAGGATCCTGACTTATCTGTTCCAAATCTGGACGAGCTAATCCTTCTTTGCTGGCTGCGGAAGGAGCCGAGGAATCTGACCCACTAAACTTGGATGCCCAGGGTGTCTCACATGAGTCAGTGTGAATGAGAGATGATGCATTAAGACTTTATTAGTATCTGACAGCCTTTTGATCATGGCAGAGAGCAGTTACAAGCAAAGACAAGAGGGTGGGATGGGTGCCAGCCTGTCTGACTCTGGGTTTGTTCCAGCATGTCTCAGCTCATGGCTGTCCTGCAGCCTCCTCTCCACAGATCTCTTTCTCTGCTAATTAACTGACAGAACCCCAAAAGTATTGAGACTGTGCCTTCCTCTCCTGGAATTTAATTTCTCTAACTTTTCTCGAAATAAAAGTTTCTTTTTTGCTGTCGCCAAGATAAAGCTCTTTCTTCCACAAACTTCATCCTCCTTTTGTCTTCACTTCTCCCTGAGCAGCAAAAGTCTACCAGGCCCCAGAGGAGAGATTCTCCTCCAAATCTATTCCTATCTGCACTCTCCACACTCAAAATCTTGCTCTCCAGAGCAGTGTTTTCCTGGCCCCATGATGGAAACCTTCAAGCTTCTATCGATTTTGTCCAACCAAGGCCCCCACCAAGCTTTCCACAGCTCAAATGGAATTTTTTTTATGGAGCACAGGGTACCAAATTTCTCTCCTGAGCAGATGAGGCTTGTGACTTCCACTTCAGGCCTTAGAGGTCAAAAAATCTTCCCAAATAATCTTCTCTGAAGAGGCTGCCCTCTCCTCATGCAAGCACTGGTGGCTGCTGCTGTCCTGTATCATCCTGAGGGTGTAATCATGGAATTAGAGAATCATTAAGGTTGGAAAAAAACTCCAAGATGCTCAAGTCCAGCCTTTGACTGAATACTACAATATTAGTAGTATTAGCTGATAGCTTCTCAGTTAACCATATCACCAAGAGCCTCATCTACTCATTTTCTGAACAATTCCAGCTTTGGGGACTCCGCCACTTCCTGGGGAGCCTGTTCCAAGCCATGCCACCCTCCTTTCCGACTGGGAAGGATGCAGATTTTGCAGTGGCTTTTCCTGGTTGTCCTATGCGGGTTTCCTTTTGCTCCAAGCAGGGAAGATGCCTGAAGAGGGGCACAGGAGGGAAAGCATCCGGAAAAGCTCGGTAAGTGTGTTTAGGGGGAAAGTATTCCCACAAGGAGCTCTATTTGACTGGTGGAAAATGTCTTCTTCATTGATAGCAGGTAATGCAAAGCACACTGCCTGCAGCTTTTTCTTTTAATGTAGACATCTGAAAGTGACTGTATGATGGAGGGAGAGAGGGAAAGGTTATGTGTCTTCGCAGGCCCAAAATGGCAGTATAATGAATATAAAAGCTACCTTCTCCTCCTCTAATATATTCACTCGCCATTCCACCCTCTTTTCTAGTGACTGTAAACAACATTTGTCATCAGCAATGGGCTACTTTTCATTATAAAACTGATCTGGAAACTACATTTTTATTTCACGTACATCAGCAGTGACGGGAGAAGAAACAGGCAAAGGGAAAATATATGTCCCTAGCAGGAGAGGGACCTGGGACAAGTGTTGCCTGCACAATTCTGGGATCATTCATACGTCTGGCCTCCAAGACAGAGGATGGTCTAATGCCTCATTAAATCCTACTGAGCCAACGATGATGTATGGGATCCTTTCAATCTTCCACGAAGTAATGCAGTAAAAAAACCCTAATTTGCACGTTTAATGCATTCATTAAGCTATTAGTCTTTCAACAAGAGATTTAATAGCAAATTAACAGTTTTTTATGAAAGAAAAAAACAACAACAAAACTCGCCACTTAGTAGAATTACTTTTGTGTCAGAGCACAATGCAGGGTAATGGGCAATTAGGGGTTTCAGAGGGGAGAACGGGAAGATGGGTTTAATTTGTGTTTGGTTTATAATTAGCTGGTGCTTGGTGCTTGGAATAAAATGAACTGGATCCCCTCGACGGGGAAGACACTGACTTGGGCAGATAGCACAGGAGAGGATGAAAAGGAAGAAGATGGGAGGAGCTGGAAGAAGTCAGAGGTTCATCCCTGAAAATCTATTCTCATGGGACAGATCTTTCCATGCCCAAGGAATACTTTCTTGTGGTCAGACTCTAGGGGCTGAGTTTGTGGTGCCTTGGGATTCACGCAGGTCTTCCTGGACAGGAGAGCTGGCAGGACAAGCTCCTTCCAAGCACAAACAGGTACTGTGAGAACACTTAAAGCTCAGCAAAGTTGCTGTCTTTCCACCGAAACCTGTGCTTCAAGTTGAGCAAACTCTCAAGTGCTTTGCCTAATAAAGACGGATTGTTTATTTAGGTCCAAAGCCTGAATTTCAGGCTGCGTTCAGCTTGGCAGATATGTGCCAGTGCAGATGGCTGGCACAGGGGCTGTTTTGTAACTTTTAGTTTGTGTAAGTCTCTTGGAAAAAAAAGTCTTAATGAGAACACTGAATTCCAGGGAAGACTTTGGTGAGAGAGAAAGAGAATTGCAAAATCAAGTGTTGTCTGAACTTACTGAAAGTAAATGATACTTCATTTGAAAAGGAAAGAAGAAGTGGAGCTGTGTTTGTTTGCTTGTTTATTTTTAAATGTCATTTCTAAGTTTTCTATTTCTTTGAAAAGTCAGTTGACAGAATATTGAATACTAAATCCACAGGATTTTGGGCCCTTTTTTCCTATCCACACAAACTTTAGGGAAAAAAAAGTCTTTTTTAAAAAATCTTTTTCCTGTATCAGAAAAAAATTCTTTAAGGGATCCTACACTGAGCTTTGATTTTCAGCTGGAGTGAGGCAGAAAAAGGGAGAATAGTCTAAAATCAATTTCCTAAAGGTCTGAGGAATCATAAATACAGTTTGAATCAATATCTCATGTGCAAGAGTTTGTATGTGTGTGTGTTTTCCCTCACCCACATTTATTCAAACAACTGCTTTCCCATAACAGAATATTCAATTCCGTAGCTATAATAAATTGGCTTTCCAAAGTGGAATATTAGCATCAGGCAGTGGATCCTTTACATCTGCTTCTCCAAAACTTGTGTCCCCACAGAGGATTCTCTTCTGTTCCTGACACTGATTTTGTGTAGCTGCTCATGCATTGACATTCAGGGCAGGAAAATGCCCCTTATAAAAGGGCTTTTGTGTAAATTCTGAGAACCAGCCTAAAATTAAGCAGGTGCTTAAGCCTTGTCACAAGTAGGCAATGCTGCAACATCTCAGTGTCCTTGAATTTCTGTAGGTGAGGCTGAGTTAATTCTTGTGTCACCATGGACTCAAGGAGCAGTTTTCCTGCCTAAAAATTCAGAAGGATCCTTAGGACGTGAGGGTGACCAGGCACCCCGGAGCACAGTGTTGTGTGAGCTGCTCTTCCAAGATTGATCCAAGGTAATGGATAGTAGCAATAAGGCTTTGCACTTCAGGGAGGTGCAGTTAGAATTAACCAGCAGCATGTGCAGCTTGGCTGGGGGAGCTCCTGGCAGAAGATATCAGAAGTTATTCCAGATGTTTCAAAGCCAGAGACTCTGGGCTGCTGTTTGGCTATAAAGCAGAGGCACAGAGCACATGGCTCAGCCAAGGAGGCTCTCCCTGGAATGCAGCTGGGCTATTACAGAATCATAGAATCCTACAATGATTTAGTTGGGAGACTTTAGAGCTCATCTCATCCCAACCCTGACATGGGCGGGACACCTTCCACTGGCCCAGGTTGCTCCAAGCCCTGTCCAGCCTGGCCTTGGGCACTTCCAGGGATCCAGGGGCAGCCACAGCTCCTCTGGGCAACCTGTGCCAGGGCCTCACAACCCTCAGAGGGAAGAATTTCTTTCTAATATCCAAACTTTACTCACCCTCTCTCTCAGTGTGAAGCCATCTCTCCTTGCCCTGACTGTCACTACTGAAAAGTGCTGTAAAGTCTGTCCAGATCTTTCTCCTCCCCAGGGTAAGCAACCACCACTATCCCAGCCTTTCTTCATAGCAGAGGTGCTCCAGCCTTCTAATAATCTTTGTAGTCCCCTCTGGACCTGCTCCAACAGCTCTTTCTTCCCATCTGTACTGGTGCCAAAGGGTCCACTGCTCTAATATGCTACAACTTCTCAGGCATGATGCTGAAACACCACTCTGGACATGGATCTCCAAGTCACAGGCTCCTGCCTGGCTGGTCCCATGGCAGCAGACGCAAGGGAAGCTCTCACTGTTACCCTGAACCTCGTGCAGCAAATGCTGCCAGCTCCTACTTTTCACACACTGGAAGCCAAATGCTATTTTCCCGCTAGCCCTTTTCCCTATCTTCCCCCACGGAGCCACTCCAGCAAGGTGGGGGTGGACTCTGGCGTGCCCAGTGTTGTGTCCACAGGTCCGTGGGTGCTGGAATCCACGACGGGGGACAGGGAGCCTCATCACACCCGGCTCCAGCTCTCTGGGGAAGATGCATCTCAGTCTCATCGTGTCAGCTTCTCCTCTTCAAGCAGCTTGGTGTGTGGGCTGCTGCCTGCTCTCTAAAAGCTTCTGAGATATTTGTAGCTGCTCTGCTTGTTCTGATTTTGCTGGAACAAAAATAATTACTGAAAGGACAGGGATAAAAAACTGTATATATGCACACATGTATATTCTGAAAGACCAGCTTGAAGTGTGCCACAGGACTGCACTGGGTCTTAAAGGGACAAAATAAAGGAGACAGCTTTTATCTTATTGTACACTGAAGGTCCTGAATTAGGAAAATAACACCAGAGAAACATTGTAGGTTTTGAAACTACACCAGGACCACAGCTCTGCCCTGGGATTTCATTACAGTCTCCCGTGTACCTGGCGTGCAATGGTAAGGAGGTGAGAGCCCTGCCAATTTGTAAGGGTTGTGGTGGAGTGTATGGCTGGAGGGCTGATCCAATCCAGCTAATGCATACTGCTGATATAATAATGAATATTTCTTCTGTCTGGTCTTCAACTTTCTGGGATTAATTTCACATATGGAGAGGGAACTTGTGACTTTCACAACTTTTACTTACCTGAGTGTAATGACAGATAAGGCAGATGTGCACATTTCCCTACTTACCCTAGTGCTATGACTAAAGATATTTTAAACCCTTCCAACCTCAAATCAAAGAACTGTTTTAAATTTAATCTCTGAACACTTTCAGCTGAGTTTAAGGGTGAAATTTGCCTAATGGGAGTCCTCAAAAGTGAGCTCAGGTGGGACTGAAATGAAGTTTCAGCTTTTGCAATGGGTCATATCCCAGGAGTTAAATTCTCCCTCTCTTGGGCAAACTTAGCAATCACTTTGCCTCTGAGAGATCAGCACCAGAAATTACTGCACACACGTGCCTACAAAAATTGTCTCCCTGTTATCCCTCCCCCTTTGAAGCCCAGCAAAAAGCTGGGACTGGCACAGCCATCCTGATGTAATTGAATTTTCCTGCCTCTTGCATTATATTTTATCAGGTGATGGCTTGGAGGGATTTACATTGCACAGAGCTGCTGAGGAGAGTGACTGAAAAATGGTGTGAAAATGCTGATAAATAGTTCTAAATGAAAGCAATTTTAGCAAGAGCACCTGTAGGCAGCCTTGGTCTCCTTTTTGGTGACTATCACTGCAAAGTGGGAGCTTCCAGCAGCAGCAGGCACACAGAGGGAGAGGTTCCACACAGCACCTGAGGCTGCAAGAGCCAAGGAATGCCTTTTCTTTGCCTCGCTATTGAGCTGGGTTGAATTAGTGGCCAGATTAAAGCCCCAAACCTCCGCTGCTGACCCATTCACGGCTTCCTTTTCCCTTGTCCTTCACGGACATTGGTGTTAATAGCCCTGGGTGCACAGCTTTTCCTCTTCACACTCATCTACTGATTGGCATAAAGGTGAGGACAACCGCAGCTCCTGTCAGCTTTTCCTCTGAGCTCTGGTTCCTGAGACAAACACCTTGAGGGCTAGGAGACCGCTAGAGAAACTCAGACTTTGGTTTCCTCCATTGTGCTTCAAGTTTCTTGCAGCTCATTCTGAGATCAGGGCAAGGAACCCGTAAGAGTTCCTTGACACCACCACATCAACTGGTCACTGGTAGGTGGAAGAAAGTTTCTTTCCAGGTTGTTTTTTTGTTGTTTTGGTTTTTTTTTTTTGATATTTGGATTGAGACCAGTTTCAGAGCTCTTTTGAGGTACACTTGATGCAAGAAGAAATGGCTGGGAGGGTTTCTAGGCTGGCACTAATGGAAATGATATATGAAAACATGAAGCTAAAAGTACTTTTTTGTTTGGTTGTTTTGTTAGTTGTTGTTGTTGCGTTTACCTCCAAGTATACACGGAAATAGCTTACTCCAGCTGCTTCTACTTAAGGATCCATTTGTGCTGCTGCCTCAGCTCCTCCTGTGGAAGGCAGTGAGTTGAAAGAGTGATTTAGACACTGTTAACACAAACGAGAGGAGACAGGCCGGTACTTAGCACGACAGACTCCTCAGAAAGTGTGGACAGGGAAAAGCTGTTTCTTTT
>WAAG01004324.1:0-10070 GCA_013390105.1 Tichodroma muraria
TTTTGTATTCATCCACGACACTGGTACTGTCCACAATATACGCTGATGAAATACAACAGATAACTGACATGCCAAACTTTTCTGGCCCAAATTAATCTAAAAGATAACGTCTACATTGATCTATGATTCTTTAAACAAACACAAAGGGATATGCAGTGTGAATAAAGTATTGCATATTTTGTCTGCTAGGATATATCAAAACAGATGGGAAGTTACACTTTAATGGTTAATGTGTAGTCAGCACTACTCTTTGAATTATTTCACTTACTCCTAGCCAGCCATTAATCAACAAGACTTGATTACTAACAATTTAGACTAACAGACAGAAGTCATAACATTGACACAAACTTGCCTAATTCAGAATTATTTCTTTTCTTAAAGCAAAAGGAACGTAATGTAAGTAACTCATTTGGTATCACCTTCTAGCTATCATAACTATATGTAATACTCTGCTAAGTGCAGGAGAAATTAAATTAAACCTGCCTGTTTCCCTAACAAATTCAAATACATAACATTTTAAAAAGTGAAAAGGAAATGGCATTTTAGAATTTTGAAATGTATTACTAACTATATTAATAACACAACCAGATACCTACATCATAGGAACACGACCAGTGTTTCAGCATATGATTTAAATATGGAAAATACCTCCAGTCTTTTGGAAGGAAATAAACTACTTGGCTTCTCAGGGTAATTTAAAAATTAGTTTTAGTCTTACTTGCACAAGATTAAAAAAATAATGCTAAGAAACTATGCTTTTAAAGAAGGTGAACATTTTTATTCTACCTTTTAGACAATGAGTCTTAAAACAAAACCTTACTTTTCCTTCTGTAACCATGCGCAACGTGTCGATTAAGCGCAGTTTGACCGGCAAGTCTGTGATTTCTTCAACGTAAGTGCAGCACTGCTGGACCATTTTAGCAACTGCCTGGTATGAAAACAGAGGGGAAAAACATACTGTGGTTTTAGATTTCTCTAATGAATTCAAGGCATAACACTCAGAGGTAAGTAATAAATAGTTTTACATCACACCAAAGAGATTCATTTCAGCAAAAAGCACACACACGACACATCTCTCTTTGATTCATGAAGATGTGTACAATGATGCTATAGACTGATGCTACAAGGCAAACATGATGCTGTTCTGTCATTTTTTTATCTCAGTTTTTCCAATACTGAAAATAATTCGTGCCATGCAGCTCTATCCTGAAAAGCAACTCCTCTTCTGCCAAACCCACAGGACTCACATGGACTGGTAGAACTTCTCTGCTTGCCCTAAGACCTGCACAGCTGAAGAGGCCTGTACCTTCTCTTAACTGGGTGTACTACCCTCTCTCCTCAGAACAGTTGTGGATTCCTCAGGAAGGGAAGGAAGAGGGAGGATTTCTTCCTCCAGTAGCAAGCACAGGTATGGGAATGTGCACTTCTGGTAACAATGCTGACAAAGCTGATAAAATTATTATTAAAATACCTACTTCTAAAAAAAAACTGAATTAAACTTCTAGAAATGTCTTCCTCAAGAAGTTCCTCAAAATTCAGCTGGAATGATCCATGCCTTCAGCTACAGTCTGCAAGTCAGAGAACTAAACTGTACTCCTACTTTTACACACACTAGTGATGATTCTGAACACTAAACAATAGGTAACCTTTTCCTTCCTAAAGCAATGATGCCATTAAAATTACCTGTTGCTCGAACTGAACACACAGAGTGCAATAAACTTTGCACTTCCTTAAATGCAAGTGCTTTATGCCAAAGTATGCCAGTTTCAAAAGCAAGCGTGCAAAGCACATATTTCATGTGAGTACAATAAAATGCAGTAACTATTTAACATAAATCTGAACATGATAAAGGAAAATGTCTACAATACACACCACAGAGGAGTACAAAGATGAACCACCATCTTTACAAAGAAAGTCCCTACACACATGGGGGAACCAGATATGTCATACAGCTCCAAAATACAGTTTTATTTTTTGTTTCAAAGGATTAAATTCACCTGTTTTAACTGACTCCTTCTCTTTGATAGAAGAATAATATTTTCATTAAGAGCATCCCAGTCTTTAGCTTCATAACACATTTTCACTATGGCAACTAAGATTCGGGATGTGGAGACCATGTCAGAAGCCTGTAACAAACCAAGAGCGTATTAGAAACGGGACAAACAACCTGCAGCCTTCCAGCACAAAGGGGAAAAAAACATTGTGTCTGGTCTCACTGATTCGCTTTCTAAAGAAAAGAAAGACTGATACTCCAAGGATACTCCAAGCACCTTCACTTTAACCCAATGGAACATGAGGTATGCATGGAGCACATCCCAGCATCACCACGCACTACTCACCGTCCGTGTTTGTTTTTCCAGGGAGAGAAGGTTTTCAATGACTTCCTGCAATCTTCCTTCCTAATAAGACAAGGAAATAATTATCTCCATGAGTTACGAACATAACTCGGTTTAAACTGAGAGCAGCTCAAATTCCTACATAAATAAAAACACAGAGCAGCTTGTACACTAATTTTGGGGTTTTTTTCCTTAAAATAAAGTATGCATAGCACTTATTTTAAATACATGGTTCTACACAGAGATAAAACTGGAGAGGTACTAGTTTCATTTTCATACAACACATGCTCTAAGTTGTCTGCCTTGGGAGAGAAACCTGGCAAGTTTCAGACAGGTTTGGTGAGCTCACGTTCACTGGGCTGCATGGAAGACTCATTTCTTCTCTGGCCAAAACAGAGTTTTCAGTGAGATCAGATATGCAATTAATACTTTAGCCAAAAAAATTCTTCTCCTATTACTTTCATCCATATTCATATCTTAATTACAGTGTATTATACAAAGCATTAACTACAAGCTTTACAGGCTAAGCATGGAATTACAATAGTTCTGGTTTTGGACGGGTTGTGAGAACCATATTTGCCTTTGTTTATAGGAGTGTAAGATACTACAATGTACTTTTAGTCCTAAGTTGCAAGTCCTAGCAAATATCTAATTAAAAAAAATAAAGTTAATATGGGTGAGTTTGTAACAGCCCATGGCAATGGTGGGGCTGTAAAAAAAGGGCTAGAAACTAGAAACAAGAAATGGTTAGAAAATTAGTAACAAACAAAAAAAAATGAAATTTGCTTCTTAAAACATCCCAGCTGAAATATTTTAATGGTTTGTCAAGGATGTGCTCTTACTGCCACAGTTTATATGTTTTGTAGAATGAGACATGGCCATGGTGTCCATTCCTTTGCAGAGGTGTGCCAGTGGGATAAAATCCCTGAGGCTGCTCTCCATACAATAATCTTAAAATAATCTAACATACAATTTATTTATCTTAAGGCTACTGCCTTCAGAACTGTTCAACGTGTGACGAATGGATCAAGCAGAGCATTTTCACCATGTAAAGAGTCAGATGCCATCCTACTGGGACAACAAATGACAGCAACAACAGGGAACCTGTGGCTGCCCCATCCCTGGAAGTGTTCAAGGCCAATTTGGGCTAGGTGAAGCAGGGGGTGGAATGAGATGACCTTAAGGCCTCTTCCAACTCAAACCATTCTGTGATTCTATGGTTCTGTCTTTTCTGAGATCTGAGCTGCACAAGAATCTCCAGGTCACAGAAGAACTTTTTTATAAAACACTAATGCTTCTTCTCTATAAACCCATATGGAACACATCCCGCAGTCACCCAGGGCATGTGCACAGATGTTGTTTGCTGAGCCGAAGGAGGCAGACACAGCCCCAGAGCCCGTCCTGGCTCTGTCCCTCCATTCCAGCTCCCTGGGGCTCGCATGTAACCGAGTTAAAGGATTGCCCAGCGCTGCCTGCCCAACCTGACCCGGGACCTGTTACACGAAGGCAGCTCTGGCGCACAGAGTCCCGGGATGAACAAGCAGCTCCGCGTTGCAAGGCCAGCAGGGAAGAGCCACGGCCCTTGTGGTGGACTGGGGCCCTCTGGCTCCCTCACCCTGGAGGCTGCGCCCCGAAACCTCGTCCCGTCTCAAAATCACTGAACAGGCTGAGTTGGATGGAACTCGCAAGGATCATCGAGCCCTTCTCCTGGCCTTGGTTCTGCACAGACATCCCTAAGAATCCACGTATCTGAGAGCGTTGTCCAAGCTCTCCATAAGCTCTGGCAGCGTTGGGGCCGTGACCACTGCATTGGAGAGTAGTTTCAGTGCTCGGCCACCAACCTCCCTCCTGCCCACCCTTCCACACAGCCCTGAAACGACGGAGCCGCCCACTCCTTCCCTTCCTCAGCACGGCACGGAGAGCCCGCGGCCGGACCCCTCCACCCCGCATCGCGGGGCAGGATGCGGCCGCGGGTCNGGGCAGCCCCGCCGAAGGGCCCCGCGCCGCGGCAAGCAGGCACTGCCGTGGCCACCCCCGGCCGCCTCAGGCCCCGCAGGGGTAAGGTGACACCTCTGAGGGGACCCGCCCCGTCCACGGCCCCTCTGAGGGGTCGGGGAGCGCGCTCCGCGCGTCTGAGGAGGTTGTGCCCCCTCAGTCCGCTCCTCTGAGGGGATATGCCCTTTAGTCCGCCCCTTTCAGGGGATCTGCCCCTCAATCCGCCCCTCTCAGGGGACCCGGACCGCGATCTGCCCCTCTGAATGGATCTGCCCCTCAATCCGCGCCTCTGAGCCCCAGTCTGGCCGGGGGGCTCCCCGGCACCAAGGAAGCGCAGCTGTGAGTTGGTGCCAGATGTGGCGTTGACATCTCCCAGTGACGTCCCCCCAGTGACATCTCCCGGAGTGCAGTCACGGCCTCCAGTGTGCCCCTCAGCACGGCCACGGTGCTCGGTATAGTTGTCACAGCCCCGGTGTTGCTCAGAGCTGGGGGGTGGTGAGGCAGGAGGATGGTGGGTTTGTGCTGTTCTCCCACATTTGGGAACAGTCTGGCCGTGTGGATACGTCAGATGTGGCCGCAGTGGAGCACTCTGGGTTCTGTAGCTGCCGATTTCACCTTGGTGATTTCACTGTATCTCATTCCAGCCTTGAGCCTTTTAAGTACCTAGGCTTGCTGGAGAGGTGGGGGAAAGGTAGGACGCACCATGGTTTTTAAGAGCACAAGAATCCTGATCTAGGCAGCGTTGCACCAACAATGTGTTTGATAAGTTGTGAGATGTTGGTGCAATGCCTGTGTCTGCAGGTTGCCATCATCTCCCAATGCAATTGCATACACTGCCGAAGTTTCATTCACTGGGGAAATTCAGAAAAACTCCCTCGTGTGTGCAAGCAAACACCTCAAATACTCAGGGAACACCCTGAATCAGAATCAGAATGGTTTAGGTTGGAAGGGACTTTAGGATCACCTAAGTCCAACTACCTGACATGGGAATCTTTGGATGTTACTTAGGATTTCCAGAAAGAAAGAGTTACCATTAAATTACATTTTGTGTTACTTTCAGACCATACTGTACACAACATGTTAACGAGTCAAGGAGGTATTTGAGATAACTGGTTTAAATCTTTTGTTGACAGAATTAAGACTGAGTTTCTACATCTGCTGCGCTGGTGTAAATTCAGAGTAATTCAATTAAGTGAATGCAGAGCTCCAATACTGTATTTTGCAACTGTGTCTGATACATGCCTTCCAATTAGCACAGCACAGACCACGGGCNCGGTCGCGCTGTAATCCACCTCCATTTTGACGATGCGGCCATCGGCCCGCTCTGCGCCCCCCTCCGCCATGTCCGCCCGCTCCGCCGCCTCAGCGCACACCGGAACCGGCCGGGTCCGCGCGCAGGCGCGCCGGGGGCAGCCCCGCCGAAGGGCCCCGCGCCGCGGCAAGCAGGCACTGCCGTGGCCACCCCCGGCCGCCTCAGGCCCCGCAGGGGTAAGGTGACACCTCTGAGGGGACCCGCCCCGTCCACGGCCCCTCTGAGGGGTCGGGGAGCGCGCTCCGCGCGTCTGAGGAGGTTGTGCCCCCTCAGTCCGCTCCTCTGAGGGGATATGCCCTTTAGTCCGCCCCTTTCAGGGGATCTGCCCCTCAATCCGCCCCTCTCAGGGGACCCGGACCGCGATCTGCCCCTCTGAATGGATCTGCCCCTCAATCCGCGCCTCTGAGCCCCAGTCTGGCCGGGGGGCTCCCCGGCACCAAGGAAGCGCAGCTGTGAGTTGGTGCCAGATGTGGCGTTGACATCTCCCAGTGACGTCCCCCCAGTGACATCTCCCGGAGTGCAGTCACGGCCTCCAGTGTGCCCCTCAGCACGGCCACGGTGCTCGGTATAGTTGTCACAGCCCCGGTGTTGCTCAGAGCTGGGGGGTGGTGAGGCAGGAGGATGGTGGGTTTGTGCTGTTCTCCCACATTTGGGAACAGTCTGGCCGTGTGGATACGTCAGATGTGGCCGCAGTGGAGCACTCTGGGTTCTGTAGCTGCCGATTTCACCTTGGTGATTTCACTGTATCTCATTCCAGCCTTGAGCCTTTTAAGTACCTAGGCTTGCTGGAGAGGTGGGGGAAAGGTAGGACGCACCATGGTTTTTAAGAGCACAAGAATCCTGATCTAGGCAGCGTTGCACCAACAATGTGTTTGATAAGTTGTGAGATGTTGGTGCAATGCCTGTGTCTGCAGGTTGCCATCATCTCCCAATGCAATTGCATACACTGCCGAAGTTTCATTCACTGGGGAAATTCAGAAAAACTCCCTCGTGTGTGCAAGCAAACACCTCAAATACTCAGGGAACACCCTGAATCAGAATCAGAATGGTTTAGGTTGGAAGGGACTTTAGGATCACCTAAGTCCAACTACCTGACATGGGAATCTTTGGATGTTACTTAGGATTTCCAGAAAGAAAGAGTTACCATTAAATTACATTTTGTGTTACTTTCAGACCATACTGTACACAACATGTTAACGAGTCAAGGAGGTATTTGAGATAACTGGTTTAAATCTTTTGTTGACAGAATTAAGACTGAGTTTCTACATCTGCTGCGCTGGTGTAAATTCAGAGTAATTCAATTAAGTGAATGCAGAGCTCCAATACTGTATTTTGCAACTGTGTCTGATACATGCCTTCCAATTAGCACAGCACAGACCACGGGCTTTGAATTACTTTCTGTTTGAATGCAAACTTGATTTGAGAAGTCTGCTAACAGAATTTATGCATTATCCTTAATCATTTTTACTTAATTTCAGTTGACTTAAGTACTGAAAATGCATGCATGTATGACACAGAGTGTATCAGTTGTTCTTTCGTAGCTCTGTCCATTTACAAATTTTTACAGAGCTTTTATTTTTACAATCTCATTTTTTTAGCTCATGGTAATATTAGTATATTTTTACAGATGATGGATTGGGAGTTATGGCTTCCAGGGAGGTTAAAAGTCACATGTTAATCTAATTGAACATACACAGTAATTTGGTTCAGGCAAGTGAGTGAAAGAGGAAGAAAATAAATGCCTTCTGCAATTGTTGTTTTCCTTTACCTGCATGGGTAAGCTGGGAAATGAGGAGACAGCTGTTGCATCCAATACAGAATTCCTGAGTGGTTGAAATGAAACTAAATTCTTATTCAAATGTCCGTAGTGAAACACCCAAAGAAACAGCTTGGCTCTTACTGTCTCTTACTCTGAAGTGACACTTTGTTGACACAAGTCCATCTGGAGATCATACTCAGCATACTTTAACATATGGGCTTTTTCCCCCCAGGTCAGAAATGAAAAATGAGTGAAAAATGTTCATTTTCACAACAGAGGGTAGAGAGCATGTTGCAGAGGTAAGAGTAAAAATTTCTGCCAGTTCATGGAAATCAAAACCCAAAACTGAGGCAGGCATGCTTGGCAGGCACTGCCTGGCAGGCACTGCCTGGCTCGTGGGAGCTGGAAGTTTTCTGTCTCATCAGGTCCCCTGGGAAGCATTTGGGGAATATGCTTTGGAAAGAGTCTGGGCACTCCCAGTGGGGAGTTGCAAGGGATATCCTTGGGGTCACTGCTTTCCCCATGTGCAATCAGCTCTGCAATCAGAGCTGTGGTTTGGGGTGACTGGAGAAGGTTTTGCAGCAGGTATGGGAATTAGTCTTGGTTTCCATTTTAAGCAGGTTCTGTATTTGACACACTGCTTTCTGCAGATCTGCTTTGTTAATGTACACAGAGCTATAAGGTTTGCCTTATGTTGAAATCACGTGATAGGTGATAAACTAGTTTAAGCCCTTCTCCTGGTTTTATTGAAATCAGTGTCCTTGCCTATAGTTGGGTAGCATCAAGGCCCTATGCCAAGAAGTTCAGGTTCTTTTGCAATGTTTTTCAGCAGAAACCAGAAATATTGTTCCTAGTGGAAGAAACTACTAGAAAATCTTAAAACTGAAGAATGTTTTAGATCTGAATTTGGATTGTCTCTCATCTGTGGGTTATACCACAGAATCACAGGATCGTTATGGTTGAAAAGAATTCTAAGATCATCAAGTCCAACTGTCAGCCCAGCCCCACCACTGTGTTCACCACTAAACCATGCCCCCAGGTGCCACATCCAAACATTTTCTGGCCACTTCTGGGGAGGATGACTCTACCACCTCCCTAGACAGGCTATTCCAATGCTTCACAACCCTGTGAAGGAATTTTTTCCGATATCCAATCTAAACCTCGCCTGGCACTGCTTGAGGCCATTTCCTCTCATCACTTGTTCCCTAGGAGCAGAGCCTGACACCCCACCTCCGCCCACCAGCTACCCCCTCCTGTCAGGGAGTTGTGGAGAGCCAAAAGGTTCCCCCTGAGCCTCCTTTTCTCCAGGCTCCAGCTCCCTCAGCCACCCCTGGTGCTCCAGACTCTTCCCCATCTCCGTTCCCTTCTCTGGACACACTCCAGCATCCCAATGTCCTTCCTGCAGTGAGATTTCACAAGGTATTGCCTTGGTTTTGCTATTTTGCTTGTAATTCCAGGAACATACAGTACCAACATTATGAATTACAGCCACAGTTTCCATATTTATAAATGGCTGTGTCAGATTTGAAACAGAAGTCTCATTAAACACATTGTTCATACCTCAGTTGAAAATCCAGACTGTTAATAGAGCTCTCAGGTTTTTTATTTCTTTGTGTAGGTGTTTGCACTTCCCTGGGAAGGCAGGGATGTGAAATATTGTGCCATTATTGCAAGGGGCTGGCAAACAGACTTTGTTGGCTCCAGGAGATGGCACTGTGTCCTCTGGGCTGAGAATTATACCCACAGCTCTGAAATGTACATCCAGAACCAATGAAATTCTGAGGGGCTTTTGCTCCTTCTTGTTATGAAACACACATTTCATTGTAGACCTGAATTCCTCTTTAGCTGTCCCATGTATGGTATTTCATTACTTTTATTTTTTTGCAAATAGCTGATATGTAACTGCAGATGTATATTTTACCATTATCTGTGCAGTACCTTGTGTTTTGCTCTTACAGTGCTTCTCTGCAATCCAGTGAGTGGCTTTATAGCCACTGGGAGCACAGGAGAAACAGCAGGATGAGCATTTCAAACATGAAATACTGAGGTTGTGTAACAGTTCAGGGTTCCCAGGTAGTTTCAGAATAGAGTTCCTGTGCATTTCAAGTTGTAATTTAATGATGGGTGAATTTCTCTGAAAAACACAACCCCCAAGCATATTAAAAAACAATTTCACTAACAAATTTCTCACTAAATGAAGGGAGGGAGACCTCCTAAAACGGTTCTGGCTTTAATACTTCAGCTAGGAAGGAGGCGTTTTTTCACTGAACTTTCTGTGGGTCATTTGAAACTAAAAAAAAAAAAAAAAAAAAGGTAGGAAAAAAGGAGTTTATTTGTGCTGCAAAATGTGCTGGCTGATAGCGGAGGGCTGAGCAGAAGGGAAATGGGTGAGGCCTCCACATCCTGTGTATGTCCGCACCACCGAGCGCACGCTGTCCTTTCCTTTCCTTTTGTACCAAGGAGGCGGGTGCGACCCCGAGGCTCCCGGGCTCGCTGCTCCTGCACCGGGGTGTAAATGCTTTGCAAGGTGCCTTGTCACACGTAGGGCAATAAACTTCCAAAACCAGAGAAGTCTTCACGGCAGAATTAACTGAAATCGCGAATTCTTGGGGCTCAGCCCTGCCGGTGTCCTCTTGCCGGGAGGCGCCGGCGGGTGCTGCCCGGAGCC
>WAAG01004336.1:2946-21674 GCA_013390105.1 Tichodroma muraria
TTTTTACCTTTCTGGTAAGATAACCCAAACAATGGTGTATTTTCACTTCAGAAACCACTCACATGTCCTTTTTGCTGAATTGGTGGCTAAAGCTTCTTGCTTCGATTAAAACAAGATATATAGATGGCAAAAAAGTACTTCTAAATAAAAGAGGCATCAGTGGTTATTTTTGAACTATAAGGACAGATTCAAAGTAACCCTACAGATTCTTTTTATCTGTCAAGAAGCTTTAGTGAGAATGTAGCAACTGATAACGGAGGAAGTGATGCAAGAATCACACAGAAAATGAACTGCTAAAACAATGAAACACAGGCTCATTTCTCTGAATTCCAAGCTAAATACTGACAATTCGGTATGCACAGAACAGTGAGTTTCTGCTTTTTGAATCTATAAAATCTCAAAAGGATATCAAATGTTCTTTGCCAAGATAATTTTTTAATCTTACTTATACTACAGCATGAACAGTCCCTCAAAATCAGGATCCAGTAACCTGAAGCATTCTGGTAAGTAAAGTATTATCAATCAATGGCATTCTGTTCAGAACGTTGTATACAGCACATTTCTATTATGGTTCTATTTAACTTCTGAATCAGCACTCCATTTCTTAAATCATTCCTTCCCCTCTCCCAATAGAGTATCAATGTATTTTCTTAATACTTGCATTTACTGAAATAATGAAAGACATATATATTCTCTTTTTGTTATGCTGGATGGTCCCCAAATCCTTCCAGGTAGGTTCTAAGTTAATGCTAAAGTGACTCCCTTCTTAATGCCACAAAAAGTATTTGAAAAAAGCCTTCATAAAAAAAACTATTTGGAGTTAACAAGCCCAAACTTTCTACGCAAAAGTCTCAAAAAGCATTAAGAAAAAAGACAAAAATATCAAAAACTAAGCAGAATATACTGCCCAGTATTTCAGTGGCACAATCTGTAGAGAATATAAGATGAGAGCTCTCCTCTGCTTCCCTCCAGCTTTTATTTACTACTCCTGGAAGCCAGTTTCTCTCTCCTCTCAGGATGTCCTGAGTCACTGCCAGCCACACTTCCGTCACTCTTGGCACTGAATTTCAGGGAAGGGTGGCCGATTGCTGTAACCTGAGGTGGCACTACTGCCAAAAGGACCAGAAAGCAAATCCCAGCACACAGAGGGGTGGAGGAGGGAGAGTTCTGAACACTGTCTAGAGCTCACAAGAATGCCTGTCTTCAAGCAGGTACCAAGTCTTTAAGATTCATGTACCTGGCATGTTTACAGATTAATTTCTCTACTTATTATCTGGAACTTCCCTTTATACTACATGTGAAAATACTAATTTGCCTTCAAAAACCCCAAACTCCCAACACTTTGTTCCAGTTTAACTTTTGGACAGAAAGAAAAATAAATTTGTAGTTTTTCCCTGGATAAAACTACCTGTCACTAGAGATATGCTCTCCTCTTAAATATCAAAAGTTATCACCTAATACTAGAAAACAGCATTTCTATTTATCTCTCCCCAGCCTCTATGTATTAAAGCACTGTTCTGGCACAAAATATATGCCAGATTTGCAACAAAATCAGGGAGAGTGAACAAGTCAGTTTCTTAAAATAGTTCTGATCTTAACATTGAGTTCTGACAAACCAGCTCCATACCTCCAAACTTACTGTACTTATTGAAAACAAGGTGTAATTTTGCAAGTTTTATTATTAGCTCTCTTTGGATGCAGAGCCTTCAACAGCCTTACATGTTTTTCAGCACTTCTTTAATACTACACAGATTATCATTATAGCAAAAAATCCCAACTGAAACACCCAACTTGTTATATTAACTTATGTTAAGAAGGGTTATTATGAAAGAAGATAGAAAATGACAGAAAAAGGGAAGAATTAATATCATCCACAGAGAAGTGTCCTAAGCTGTACAGCAACATACTATGAAAGGATAACAAAAATACAAACTACAAGACATTAAGCAAAAAGTTGCAAATCAAATCCATAAAGATGAAAAAGGGTGTTTATATAATATTAGCAGAGTAAAGCATCTTCATGTCACAACATTTTTACTAACAAAATAAAATTAATTAGATACAAGTTAAAATAGATTATATAACAAAGGTCATCTGGAGCATATTTCCACATTTTTTTGCATCTGCTCCCCCTCCTCACCTCCTCAGGTTAGGACAATCAGATAGTCCACAATGTCATCTGCCATAATTTGATGATCACAGAAATATTAAGCTTGTGTCATCGGAGTCCAGGGACAGTCTTACGCTGAATGCCTGTCCATTTGACCTGTGCTATAAATGGATTTCTTGCTGCTGGCCAAGGACCTGCATTACTGTCCATTCAGGAGCCTGTGCTCACTAAATTTCACTACAGCCAGGGCTGCCCTGTGCAAATGAAGACATGGCTGCTTTGAAGCTGGAGCCTCGATAGTACAATTTCTACCTTTGGCAAGGGTGCCCAGAGACATGGGAGGAGCTGCAGACAAGGCTTTCAGAAACAGCTCATTATTGCTTTACCATTCTCCCAAAACAAAACAAAGATATATTACGATGCTTTCTTCATTTTCCTACCTCACTGTCATTGCTGTCAGCATGGAAAGCAAATATGTTCTATTGATTGTTATGGGCTTGTGAAGGCTTATGGAGGAACCTGCCTGAGTGGGTATTGCGGGAGTTTCTGCTGCAGCTGCTGCTGGAAGGCCTAAACCCAGTGTCCACCGTGACTGTCAGCCTCCGACAGACTAAACACCCGCCGGCGTCCTTTCCTGCCAGACCTTACTAGAGGGAAACACAGCCAGAAATCATACAGAGGCTTCAACAATGACACAGGGAAGGGAAACTGGAATGGAGACAAAGGATAAATGTTAGAGCAGCAACAAGAATAACTGACAAGGACACAACCATAACTGCTGGTATCTTGAATACAATTCGACACCACACCAAGAGTCTTCTACGTTTGGGAATACTTCTGAAGCTGGAAGCATTCATTCTTTAGAAATAAATGAGTTCATATGAATTGAATTTTTTGCTTCCTATCTGGAAATGTTCATAAGTTTAGGCTATGTCTGGCAATACCAACAGCGCTTACACCAAGGAGGGCTGGCAGGTATTTTTTTGCATTACAATCTACTCACCTGCTTTAGAAACTTTGAGAGAAGTTATTTACCACAAATTCTGGTGACACAGAATTATTCTCCTTTCCCCTGGCCATGAATTCTATGCGGTGCAGTACTGTGCAGGTGACAACGCTTCAGACCGTTCAGCCCTACTATTCTCATATCCAACAGCAGCATTTAAATTCGGTTCATGATAAAGCCAAACACAGGGTTTGAAAAGGTAACAGCAGTTCAGATGATGATGCTTGGTGCATAGAAAGTTCCTAGAAAAGAAACTTTCTAAGAACAAAAGTACTTCCTCACCTAGTCAGAAAATTACTAGAGCATCACAGAACAGGAGGTCAAACCACATTTACATTACTGATTATAGAGGGAAGAGACAGAGATGGTTTCAATAGGAAGGCAGGCACTGCTTTTATAAGCTCTCCATGCTTGATTAATCACTCTTTCCTTGGAATGGAAATTTAATTTCACAGACTGGAATCCAATATGTTCTCTGCAACAAGGGACAGCTCTTAGTGCTTATTTTAGATCTTTTATCATCAATACCTGCCAGAAGCACGAAATACAGCTTAAGTGGCACAGATCAGTGCCTTGTGAAGTCCTCATTATCTACTGCTCCGATGTAAACATTTTCTTAAGTACTGAAGCCAACTGCTTTTGAAAAGTTAAGACAACTTAAAAAGCAGTAAAATACAGCACAGATGACATTAACACATTCATACTTCTGGAAGACTGCTAACTTGCAGTAAGAGAGCTTCTGTATCTAATCCTTGGCTTATATGAAAATAAGTACTTTAAAGAAGTGTACAGTTCCAGCAGGGGTAGCCAAGATGTGACTGTATTCTAGGCTCTGAAACTTGATGGCTAAAATCTGCCTAACAAGAGAACATTTCTGCCTTCTGCATAGCAACATTTCAAAAGCACGTGATAAATAAAAAAAATAATCATGTAAATACAAAGAAAAAACCAACCTGATAGCAGCACTTGCAGAAACTGATACTGATTTTTCTGTCTTGCTAAGCATTCTGCTTTCTTTGAGGGATGATTTCTGCTTTTTCAATTTTAAAGAACAGTAATCTTGTAAAGGGCTAAGCTTAATCCCCAAACACCGCAAATGGGAGAGTTACCAGCCTTTAAAATATCTGTGCCATAAAGCAGTGTGACAGCTACTAGGTAGGATAGCAAATAAACTCAGGAATCACAGGAGTTTATTTCACTCATGACAAAGCAGTTGATGCAACACTGCGTGACTGTTTGATGCAGGAATGAGTGATAACAAGTAAATTATTTTTATAAAACACTGAATTAACGTAACTTCTTCCTGTGACACGTTTTTGAAAGCTCTTTTGCCTTTTAATCATCAATATACCCTCTAACATTTTCTCTTAACACACCATTTGTCTTTATTTTGTTCTCATCTATCATTGTTTTATGTAAAAATTCGTGTCTATGTTCCAAATACTATTTCCTGAAACAACTCTGTGAAGATTTACAAGTATCATCTCAAATATATCAAACTCTAACCAGTTTAAATCTGTCAACAGACTGTAGCTTAGGACACTATAATCACAAATTCACAGTATAAAAAGCTGTGTGGTTTAAGATGTTGCTCTTCAGGAAGCTAGTTGAGGCAGTTTCCTTGAAGTCCAGATAGGCATCTCCCCTTCATTTAGTCTGGCCTTCTTGTCTGAAGCTCCTGAGCAACCCAGGATGCTTTTCGTGCTCAACAACTTAAGCAGGTGCCAGAACCAACAGGGGAGCAGGGAAGGAGGGGCAGAGAGCTCCTACAAGTTTGTGTATTTGTTCAAATTGGAATAGGAAATGAGATAAATGTGACAGACTGCAGCAGCATTCAAGTGCTACCTTGGGACATAAATCAGATTTTGGTAACTGCTTGCTGCTCTCAGAACTGATTCCTTCCTCCTCAAAGGAGCCACTTCACATCGTGCAAGTCTCCTCTTCTGCTTCACAGCAGAGTAAGGCAGTTTACTTTCAAATGTCCTCAAGTGGTAACGCTAAGGGAAAACCACTGCTTTACAGAGAAGTGGGTGAATACCAACAATTGTTTCCATATCCCAGCTGAGTGGTCAGTATGACCTGATACAACACAGACTGTGCTCACAGCACTGTCACCTACTTCAGCAGAGTTCTGTTCATGCACAAGCCCACAGAACAGCTACCTGCACATGCCAAACAGACCCTCTCTTTCCTGCCACGTCTGGCAAGTTTCCACTACAGATCACAATTACATGTGAGTACTACAAAAGGGAGACTATTCAAACTCACAGAGAACTGCTCAACCACTTAATGCAGAGACACTGATCCCAAGAATGACACTATTGAACTGACACTGAATATTGCCAAAAAGTGCCAACAGAACTTCAGGGGTTGGGGAAAACCCTTCCTACACTCACACCTCCCAAAAGACCTAGCTCCAGGGTTTTCAGAATTTTCACTAGTCTATAAAAAGGACCTTGAAACGCCATCAGACACTCAGCCACAGGTTTTAAACCACTACTTGTTCATTATTACATGCAACTGCACTAAGCAGTTTGGTACAGACCAGGGCAGCAGCTTTGAAGAATTAAGCACATTTATTGCTTTAGTCTGATTTTAGGAATAGTTTCTGTGCATTAATGAGACTCTTTTACAAAGAAACTAAACTATAAGATATGCTGCAACTATGCACAAAATACTTCAAACACTAATAGCAACATGTTTGAACTGATCACTGATCCTTTGAACAGCCACATACATGGCAAGGATTCTTGGTCCTAAAGGTCAGAGCAACTACGGTCCAGCAAAACCCCTAAGCCACACATATGCACCTCAGTACCTACTGTGCACTATCCTATTGCAACAAAAGACCTGTCCATGCACCTACAGACACTATCTTCCTCTTGTAACTGCCCTCTGAGCAGAACAAAATCCAGGAGTGGAGCTCAAAAGTCATCCCTGCAGCAGGTCAGTGCAAGCTGCTGATGTGGGACTGAAGCAGCTGATGCACATTGTCAGGTTCACTCCTTCTGACTTAGCTGGAGGTGACTGTGCCCAGTGGTAGGGCACAGAAGTAGATCCTCACAGCCACATTTGCTCAAGCATCACATAAAAAAATTAAAGCACATCCAAAGACAGTTTTCCTGCACGACACGTGGCATTTTGCATCTATTTTATAATTAAGTCACAATGAAGATCAAGATGGGCAGTTCATGCAACCTAACTGCTAGAGTGCATACTGAAACCAGGCATTTCAAAATACTTCTCCTCTGGTTTTGGTTTGGTTTCTTTTAATTTATTTTTTTTTTTTATTTTTGGGGGTGAGGAGGGTAGGGAAGATTTTGGGGTTTATTGCTGTTGGTTTGTTTCAGTTTTTGTTTTTTTTTTTAAACCAATAAGCAGCCTCCTGTCATCAAGCTTTTTAAAATGCAGGAAAAACAAACAGATTTTTATGTTACAGAAATGCCAACATACTGTGTAAGCAGACTGTAATTTTGTTAACAACAGTCTGTGATTATACTTCAATAATTCACGATCTTTTTATACTTTATGAGTAATTATGTGTTCTGGATCTAAGCATTTTTTCATAGAAGCCAGACTATGTGTGCTTGAAGGACCTCAGTCTGAAATGAAGCATAGTCTTGACTGATATTTGTGTGAACTAGCACATTGCTTATACCTACAGAAATATTACAGATTCTTTATTTTCATTTCCTTTACCACGGTTTTCTCTTAGCCACTATTGGCAAGAACCTGTAGTTGCATTTCCCTTCGTGACCACAGAGGATTCAAATACAGCAAAGGACACTGCACATGAGCCTTTTTACACTACTAAGGAGAAACATGTCATCAAACTCATGTTTTCTTGTAGTGCCAATCCAGCCTGAGAGTTCTGACAAATGACAGCACTTCTCTGTGCAATGACTACATAGTACCCGGGCCATGAAGAGACTGGGTAACAGCAATCACTTGCCAACAGAGAAAATAAAACTTTGAAGAGATGGTATATAGAAACACATTTCAAATTTTATGCTAAAATTACACATATTGCAGGACTATTTTGACTTTATGTTAGTCTCTCAAGGCAATAGATGCTTTTTAATCTAGAGTTTAAGTGCTAGAACGCTTTACATATTTATTGTTCCTTAACTTCATCAGCACCCTTTCATTACCCTTTCCAGCAGTATTTCTTCCAGAGATACTCACTTTAAACATATAATGCACATTGATCTGCTGACACTGTTCAGTGAAACCCAAAACCACTCAATACCTAACAAAGGTTGCATCACTTCCTGCAACAAATTTTAGCTATAGATGGGCCTTCCAAAGGCAAAATGGCATGTCTTAGAAGGGGTAGCTAGAACAACCCTCTCAAGGAGTGACCAATATAGGAAGTGACCATTAAAATGAAGGCTTGCTTGAAAAGGTCTTGAGAATCAAGTTACCTATATTGTTTTATAATCAAAATGAGGTAGTGGAGGTCACTCCTAGCATGAAAGCATTTCAGGATGCACCCTTTGGGATTCCCTTGTTTAGTCTCAAGTCTGAGGCTTTGCCTCACACAATTTGCACTCAGAACAGACACCATTACAAGATTCTCTACAATCACTACATAAAAAGGAGGAATAATGCAACAAGAAGTTCCAGTTTAACCATACCCACTAAATATACTGACCAATGCAAACACATGCAACCTACATTTATGAAAGTTATACTGTCAATCTGTTTACATTGCAGCCTCTTCTGCACCAATGAAACAGCCTCCTGAAATGTGGAGGTGTTCAGCCACAACAGTGTTATTGCAAAAACTTTACAATATTAACATCCTAAATAACTACTTCCAGATATTTCATATTTGGCCCATTGTTACAAATTAACTTGAGGATCAGAAACACAGAAAAGCAAATGTTCAAAAAAGATGCTTCATGTGGAAATCAACTTATTCACTATGGTGAAGGGCTAACATTTTACATTAGATTTATTCAAAGCAATACTTCAATTAAAAAAATAACACACCCTCAGCATTCTAAACTGTTTGTGCTAGGAGAGAAGTCAGACAAGCAGGACATTATTTCACAGGTACTTAAAGTCTCTACTGAGAGAAGCCAAGTATTTAGAGTTCCAGAAAGCCGAAGAGATCACTGCAATCTACATCACAATTTACTTTTAACTGGCTTAGTTGATTAAGTGATCTAAACCCATAAAGCCCTACTCTTTTAATCCAACATAATAACTTCATTTTACAACAAACTGCTCTGTATCCCTTAGTGCCTAGGTGGAAGGTGGTGAGTGAATACCTGCTGGGCTCTGAGCAGCAGAAGGAGTGGATGTCGAGCTTGCAGTCACTGAATCACAGCGCCCTGTACTGCCACTGCCACTGGAAGGGGACGGTGACGAGAGTGGGGATGGATTGTGCTGATTTATGCACTGGGCTACAGCAAAGCCTGCAAAACAGGACAGTGAAGTTTACAAGTTAAATATTATCTTGAAAGAGTTAAGCTCTTCAACAAATTGGGAAAAGATGAAAGCAAATCCTGTATCAATGTGGTGCCAACCTGATGTAGTGACCCAGAGGATGTGCCCTGTCCCACCTTCATCTTGGAAACCAGAAAATCTGAATGGGCCTTAGTGAAAACAGGCTACAGGTGCTAATCAATGGACAAGGTAAGAGTTTAAGGGATTCAAAGCATTTTAAAACTCAGAGATTGCACGAACAGTCAAAACATCAAAACTCTTCAATTTTTTATACAGTCAATATATTCACAGGTCATAGATGTCAACGTGATAAAGAAAATAATTAAGTCAAAAACCAACAAAAAACCCTCTTGGATAGACGACCTACAGTGTTTAGTAGAAATAACTTCAGAAAATTTTAATCAATCACATCTAGTGCTGGCACTGAATTTCATCCAGCCTCTCACATACTAAACTTTTTCCAGTCTGAAAACTGGAAAGGTCTACATAGTGTCTGACAGCACTTCTTAGATGGGTTATCTTCTGGCTTCTAGAGTAATACTTCTTCAAACTCTTTGCAGTGTAGCATCCTTTTCTTTCCTAACCACCTTGCATCCATTCTATATCCATTTCTCCTTCTATAACTACATACCTATAGTCACCTCTTCAGGTCTTGCTAGCAAGCAGCTTTTCAGAAGCTGATGCACTTCTTACAGCAAAAGAAGTGTCTTCACCACAGGCTGTAGGTCAGGTGAGGTACACAACTTTTCTGCTTCTGCAGCTCTCCTCCTTCTCCCATGGGAAAGTACTAATGCACAAGTTTTTTTGGCAGTCCTGTGAATTGCTGAAAGTAGCCACAACGTGGACTATAAAACACCTCACAATAATCTACTTGCTGCCTTCACCGCACAGTCAACACTGAAAGGGAAAGTATCTGACAATCAGGTAAGATTAAAAATGCACCACACAGTTCTTTATCCTCTTACATAGGCCATCTCCCACAGCACTGGATGGATGATTCACTCAGAGAATCTCCTCTATGGTGAACGTGCTGGTGCCATACAAGACACAGCCACTCAAAATTCAGTTTAAATGGACATGTTACTAGAAGCTCTGAAAGCTTTAACACTGATATGACAACTCAGGAAAATGCTGTTAGCAGCAACACACAGACAGGCTGTGCTACAAGTGAAAGCAACAGTGGAGAAAGCACGGAAGAAAGCTGACAAACATCAGTCCTGCTAATAATCTGACTTGATCTGCAGTCCCACCTTCTACCTCTTACACTTAGCCAAGAACTAGACTCAAAACCACTTGCAGAAACACAATGCTATCTGAATTTCTGTAGCACTGTAGATTGGTATTGAAATGTCACTTTTACCAAGTTAAATTACAATTCATTATGTTCAAGATGAACACCACTTGAAAGAACTAAATCACCACCAGGAGAGATCTCTTTCAGTGAAAAAAAAATAGTTGGTGAGGAGCTAATTACACCATAAATGTAAATAAATTCATGTAATTTATTTCAGAAACCAAACTGATTGATCTCCTACAACCATTTAGGTAAGTTAAACTGAGGTTACACACAGTGATGCCTGACAGTCTGCAAAAACCTAACCACAATCTGAACCACCTCAAATGTGAAAGACTTCCACATGTATCATTGGCCCTGAGTGCTGTAGTTTTTAATCATAGAAAGTGTACATTAGATTTTTCATACACACTTCATAGTTTGAAATAACAGCTAGGATAGGGAAAAATAGGAATAACCAGTGGACTTGCGACCACAGAAGTGAGGCAAAGCCAACTATTAATGGAATTAAGAACAGTTCCTAAAGCCACTGGTATAGAAGAGTGTACATCAAGATATTTAGCTTCCCTTACAGCCCTGGTAAAAGCTGTACCCATCTGAAGCATTCTATATCCACAGTTTGCACTTCAAGGGAGAAGAAATCTTCCACCCTCACCAGAACAGTAGAAAACAGTAAACAAGGTCTCCCATGACTGTCATAGGGAAAGCTGGCCTGATTTAGCAGGATTGCCAGCCCAAAGCTTCTGCAGAACAGCACTAATGGATTCAGGTCCTTACATGGGAATATTTACTTCAAAATGACCTCAGTGTATTTTCTCTCCCAAAACAACTGCAAAGGAAGGATTTTAAGTGTGCTAACAGAAGCTAATTTAGGTAGGAGGGAAAGGTAAGCCTAAATCACTCAAAATACAGTAACTGGGAAGCTACCGACCAAGAAAAAATATTCTAATCAGGAAACTTCAGATCAGGAAATACTTGCAAAGAAAAGGTGAGCAGAATTAATCATAGCTACAGGAAGCAAAATAACAGTTAGAAGGTTTCATCTGATGATGACAGGACTATTAGTTCATACTACACACAGGATTCCAAAGCTATGGATGATTTTTTTCCTTCAGACTTTAAAATGAAGATGATTATAGGTTTCTTGCCATGCTAATGTTAACAAGAAGTTTTTTTCCTACTTTTTTCCCTCAAAACCTAATCGTCATCTACAAGATATTAACAATGGATAAAATATTAAGAGAAATCTATTGATTCCTTTTGCTTTTGAAAATAAATTTACTTAGTAGGTAAGCAACCACACTTGTTAAAATATTTAGATGTACCTTTTGCTGGAAATCGTTAACATTTCCCTTAAGACACACTGGGCATATAAATCTCAGAATAGAGCTGATACTTGAAACTAATTCTTGAGTTTGCTCAAAGAGGAAGTAATTATTTATTTACTTTCTATAGAAGACCTTTGTTCACAGGGCCCCTATCAAATCTGCTGGTTTCTTTGAAAACAGTGTAATTATTTATAGAGTACATAAATACTTTAGAAGTACAATGCATTCATACATAGCTAATACATGAGATGGTGAACATTCCAGCCAGCTACACTATCCCTGAAATGTTCTAACATTCTCACAAAGGCCAGTAACTTAAAAAAGACCTTGGAGTATATTCATAGCCATGACTTCATGATGCTAAAATTGATCGAGTGAGGGATTTTGCTTACGTTGTTCTCTGCTGAGAACTGTCCAGTCCAGCAGGAGATGATTACAGCATGTCCCTGCACATGGATAACCTGCACTTTTCATTGTGTTCAGGGGGATGTTCTGAAGCATTATCTGTGACATTCTCATCACCCTCCACTTGTTTTGCACAAAATCCAGTTTTAAGCTTGAACAATCCTCATCCTCTTTCCCCAGACACCAAGATTTTAACTTTGGACTATGGAACAATGAAGGAAAATGAAGCCCAGTTTGACAACAATAAGGGAACACAGAAGGTAACTGCAGGCTCTCTAGTGACATATGCAGAGCTTTTTATGTAGGCACTATGAGAGAAACTGAACCAGACAATTACAATGAGTGTTCTTGAAAATTCCACATTCATTGACAATAGGAATTAGGGAACTAATTCAATAGCCATATGGAAGGTCTTCACACACTGAAATTTGCAGAAGGAATGAAAACATTTATATGATTGTTAATTTCTTAAAGACCATGCTGCATGTACAGCACTGACAACCAACACGGTCCTACCAAAAGTAGTAATCAGTCTTCTGAAAATATTGCCAGAAAAACAAAGCTCTCCTTTAAATCTACAAAGGACATCACCGCCAAGGGAAAGCATGATTTGTTTCTCAAAAGTACAACCAAATTAACTGACTGTGCAGACTTTGCAGAACTCAAACACCAGTTGGAGTTGGGGCAGTAAGAAATGAATACATGAAGTCAGAAATTTAACTGCAACTTGTTCAAGAACTTTTTCAAAGCCACAAAATTCTCCTCTTGAAGTAAAAATCACTGCAAGCCTGATTAAGGGATAAGCACAAACAGATTTCTGTGAAAATCACTAGGAATGAGGAAACCTTATTCATTCCTCAGCAAACAGAACAAACACACATTTGATACTTGTTTTGTAATAAGATGTAAAACAGGATATTAATCCATTTTTATTACATTACTACCTGTCACAAAAAGCATTTCAAAGATGCTGCACCTGAAATAATTCAAGTTTTGTGCCTCATTTCTCATACTTTGTATCAAATAAAAGCTTCAAAACACTTTTCCCTCTGGATCTACAAGCGGAAGTCTACATTTCCTGGATTCAAATAAAGTATATGGTTGCTTGAACAAACTACTATGTTGCATCATCCCCAATACCCTCCTACAAATTAGCAGATGAAGTCATTCTTTAGGAACGCAAGCACACTCTCCTCAGAGAAAGCTGAAACAGCAACACTGGCATCTTTCCAGCCACACCTTTTCTGTGGAAGTCACCTCAAGTAAGGAAAACACTCCCTTCACACAATATACACTTGTCTTTGAAACACCTGACTATATCTATGGTTTTATAATTTCTGTTCCCCAGTCAGGACTTGGGTAACTGAGCTCCAATTTAGTCTTAAAGCAGTAAAACATCTGCTTCCTAAGTAATTTGAATTCTGTACATCTGAATTCTGAATCACATTTAAAGAGAAATGTTGGGTTCTGTGAAATGCCTGGCAGCAAGAGGTAATGAGGTCTTCTGTATAATACAGCACAGTTAAGTACTTTCAAGCAATATGAGATTTCCCTTTAAAATGACTCAATCCAAAAGGAAAAACATCACCATCTGGAAAAGAATTTCTGCAGAGAAGTCAACTTGTGAGACAGACAATAAGGAGACAAAAATGCAAAGAGCTCATTGATTCAGAATCATTCCTTTAATCCCAGTTACAAGCTAACGTTTTAGGAGTAGCTGTGGCCCCTTTCTGTCTTGCTCAGTCTGAGGGAAACAAGGCAGTGCACAGCATTCCAGCTGTTTTCACACTCCAGCATGAAAACATTCATAACCAAATTAAAGGAGGAAATAGGCACAACTGACAGATGTGTGGCACAAATACTGACTATGAAAAGCATGATTTAAACTAACTTGATTTATAAGGAAGGCAAGGTATTAAGACATCTGGGAAACTGCCATGGAAGTATTGCTCACAACATAGCTGGAATACACACCCAGGTGTTTCTCTCAGAGGAAATTTTTCCATAAGCCTCATCCTGGAGTTGTGTGTTCAGGAACACATCACAATAAGCTTTTCAGTGCTTGTGCAAGTTACAGTACAGTTTCTGCAGATAGAAATCACAATGCAAATGCTGCCTGTTAATGAATGCTAATCTTACCTGGAACTTTGTCAACAGATGCAAAGACAGAGCGCTGCACTGTCGGGTCACTGCTCCCACGCCGGGACTGCTCATAGAATCTAAATGGGAGGTGCTGGGCTGCAGCTCCAGAGCTGTGTCCAAAACCCATAACTTCAGTTGAAGGCTGAACAGGAAGATCCAGGAGAGCTATGTTTAATCACAATTGATAGTTTTTGTTACTCAAATACATAAAAGGAAGAGGAGGTGACAAGAAAATTGATGGTTTACTCAGGGTCTTAAGACTAAACCAGATTTTAACATAACTTGCCTTCATTTGCCTCTTAATTATGGCTACAAATACACTGACAAACTAAAGAGTCAATGCTTCTGGCAACCTTTCTACATTGCTGTCCACACCACATTCACACTAGGGAAACCTCAAAATACAGTGGAGAAGAAAAAGAACGCAGGATTACAGGAAGCCCCTTGCACTAAAAAGCCATAGGAGTTATTAACGATAAAAAACCCCTTTTGTTTTTCCCTGTACAAATAAAGTAATTTATCAGTTACAAATGAACACTGCAGAAAGCCATTTAAAGAGACAATCTGCTTTAAAATGGAAAATAAATGCCTTTGCATTACATTCAACCTAAAAGTTTTAAGATCAAGTCGATTGTAATATCCTCACACTTGCTTAATTTTTTTTTACATGAAGCAAACCATAGAAGTGTGACGTATCCACTTCATAAACTCAAAGTTAAATATGAAACAAAATCCATTCCTTGGAAACTCAGTCCTGGTTTAGAGGTTTCTGTGGCCCATCACTGCTCACTGTGCCTCAGCCTTACATTACAGAGTGGCTTGCAATGACAGCCAAGTCTTGTCTCCCAGAATCATTTCAGGACAACCACTCACCTGCTATTCTCTGCATTTTGGTGCGCCGAGCCTGGATCCGGCCTTTGGCCAGGCGCTGCTTGGCGATGATGCAGCGAATGTGATCCGCAAAAATAAACGTGGCCTGGAGGATTGGGAAGGGCTTTGAATGAGGGCTTGAGGCAGGCTTGTGAATTATGATGTTCAGGGCTCTGCTGTCATCCTCTACTCCGGTCACCTGCATGTCCTAAAGAGAAGCAGAACGCAAGTAGCTAAAGAAAAAGTAAGCTTTTCTAAACTACAGGTTAAATGCTAACATTGAAAGAAAATCCTATGAATGTTCCATTAGAGCTCTTATAATGACATTTTCCGTGTTAAAAAACCCAACAAATAAAACCAAACCAGATGTTGCAAGTTGTACAACTTGGACTTATCCTTCAGAAATCAGTATTTGTAGAGATTCAGTTAAATTATTTGAGCATAGCAAATTTTCAGGAAATACAAACAGCAATGGTTAAGGCAAGAATGAGAAAAACTTCCTTAGATAAGCACAGATCATTTTGAAATTACAACCTGCCACCTTCTCTACCTGTGTAGGAAGATAAGAACTCTGAGTTCATGAATGTGCTACTTGAGTAAAGTGCTTGGAACACAATTCTAACAGGATGTGACTTCAGTGTTCAAATGAGCACAGCCCAACAGAGCTTAAGGAAGTTACCCCATCTGCAACTGTGTCTCTGGTTACCTACATAAACTTCTTCAGAAAATCAGAAATGTTTTAAAAGGCAGGAAACAGAAAAAAGACTAGTGACCAAAGAAACAAGGAAGCATGGTAGAGAGCTTAAATACATAAGCTAATATTGGTATTATTATTTATCTGACATAAAATGTAGATTTTCAGCTCAGAAAAGCTGGCCACCCAAACTACAACTTCCCTTACCTGCAGAAGGCCTGCAAACTTAACTACTCCCCATCCGAGTCTGGCAACATCTGGTTCAACCAAACTCATCTGGTAAATATCCACAGCCAGGAATCTTTGAACTTGACCCCCATCCTTTGTTATGACTGTACAAGCAATCAGATCACTATTATCTAAAGGAAGAAAGGAAGAACAAAGGTTACATAACATTGAAGTTGAGGATTCTGGGGTGTGGGTATTTTACATAACAGAAAATGCTAACATATAAAAATGCAATGACCTTGACAACATACGGTTAAAGCTCTGTTCACATTTTTAACAGGTATTTTAACTTCCCTATCAAAGCTACATAGAAAGGGCAAGAGAGATTTTAACAACAGTGGTTCAGACATGTTACAAGTTAAATGTAAGATGGGTACTATTAGGCACCTTGCTTTCTCTTACGACCTTCATTACCTTTCAGAAAAAAGCTCCCTTCATCTCAGGGGTGAAATTGCAACAGTGCCAATTTCTCTCACTAAGTGGAGGTCTCAAGAAGTCTTGTTAACAACCACAGCCAGACCCAACACCACTGCAGGCCATTACTTCTACCTTGCTATAAACTTTGGCTCCTGACAAAAGCTACTTTTGTACAGGTCTGAAACCTGTGCTGGCTCTTGGACACACTTCAATTTCAAGATTATTTGGACTTCCCAGGTAAATTGTAGTAGCATTTTGACATTTGTTAAATGAAGTGACATTTTTTCCTTTATCCATATATTTCATTCACTTATATTGAATAAACATGATAAACCTCTCTTACTCCAGAAACCCCTCCAACAAACCCCAAAATACTTTCTCCAGCACTTCCTCGCTGCCTCGTTCCAGTTCAAACCCATTATTCATGAAATGGGACTAAATCACCCTCTTTACACCAGCTAAAACCTACCAAGCAGCCCTTGAACTGGCAGTGCCATCCCCTAGCAGAGCTCTGCTAACTCTAAGAGTTGCTTTTTCCTTTGCTTCATATTGATACTTTCATTCATATACTTGCTGCACACAGTTCATTTTCTCTCTCTCATCTAGGACAACTTACAGCAAGTCAAATATTCTGAAGGCTATACAAAACAGTAGAACTTATTTACTCATCCAAACACCTAAACAAGCATTTAACACCATTTTTCATGCTAGAAACCTTTGCAGGATAAGCTACAAGTAGAAGTGTACAGCTCTTCACAGTGGCAGGTCATATAATCATAGACAACAGCCATAAATTATGGTCAGGAGGTGGAAGAAATTCTTTTGTGCAGCAGGTTACCCAGAGATGTTACAGAATTTCCATCACCACAGGTTTTCAAGCTTCAAAAACCAAACCAACTTTCTCTTCTCACAAAATATCCCCCACAACACAAGTGAGATGTCCTTTCCAACTCACATTTCTATGAATCTACCAATTACCCCTTACCAGCAGGATCCATTCCAAATTGATTGGGTGGTAGGAAAAAAAGGCATGAAATATAGAACCCTAACACAATTAAGAGGACAATTAATGCTAATCTAATCAGTGTGAATCTACTGTGAGCTTTTGAAATTTGAGGAAACAAGTTTAATCAATAAACGCAATACATACAGGACATGATTCAGTTAACATGAGGATTGACTGCTATTACCTTCTCTTAGCCCTGGAAGGCTCAAGAAATCCATACAGGATTGGCAAATATAAGAACCTGTGGAGGATCTATTCTTGTTCAGAGAAGGAGTTGAGACACCCGGCAGAACTGGATATTATTTTGGTTTGCTTTATTTCTTTGTGTCTTTTATTCTTTAACCAAATTAGTCCATCAACATATTTATTTCAGTTGATCAGAATTCCTACAGCAGTCCTATTCTTCTCAAGACATGGAGTGCCTGGATTAAGACTCTTCCAAACATGATATGTCAGGCTGACGACTTTTGAGTCTTTTGGGAGATTCTCAACTAACAGGCCACAACACCAAATAGAGTTGTGGAGTTCTCAAATACTAGTTTTTGACCAGTACTTACAAAGTTTTTAGTGCAACAGCAAGCAGGTTAAAATACTTGCTGCACAAATTCAACTGCGCAACTACAAAAATGCACTACTTCAAGAATTCAAAGAGCAGAATGCTTTCCAGAACAGAAAGTTTTTATTTTAGACCTGACAACACCTTGAAGTAAAGCATTACTGTAAAAGTCTTTCAAAGAACAGAAAGGAAAGTTACTCATTTAGTAGGCAACTGTTACAGGAATCCTTTGAGCCTATACAACTGAATGTAGTCCATTTACATGACTGTTTCTAGTTCACAGCTGCTTAAGAGTCATAAACCGTCATCCTTGATGACAAAAACAGAAGAGAAAGTGTGGTTAAACACATTTTCAGTGAACTAAGAATACTTACAGCTATGCTATGAAACAGCTAGAGGTACCCAACCACATTCAGATGAAAAGACCAAGCCCAGTAAACTTCAGTACTATTCAAATTTGGTCGGGAGATTACAGTGAACCACAGGCTGAATGGCTTCCTGGTGTGACACTGCTGCAAAGAACTGGAGTGCCCCTTATGAGATTAACAGCAATGGCTAATTTCTCCTCATGCAAAATGAAGCTTGTAACCAGTTTGGACACTGTACCTCCATTACATGGATCTAAGATTTCTGTGGATTTTCTCCACGAAAAATCCAAGTTTTAGGAAATACAGCCAAGGAAGGAAAGTTCATAGACCTCAGCTGCTTGCAGTGCTGAAGATGTAAATTAAGTGAAAATAGCTGCCTGTGTTTATGAAAATACTTGCCTGAAAAGACTGTATTGTAAGAAATCTTTATGAATATAACAGCTACTTGAGATGGTCTAAATGCACCTGATCTGCCTTGGGGCCTGATCTTTAATGATTTTATAATTTCCAGTCATCCCAATTCCAGAAATCATCCGCAGACATTAAAAGCTCTTACAGAAAACTTTTAGCCCTTTGTATGCACAGCTGGCAGCCCAAGATAAGCATTAGGCTGGAAATAGTGAATGCAGCACCTCCCACTTCACAGCAAGAACTCTTCCCAACAGCAGGCAGCCCATCTAGGATGATATTCTGCTTCACTAACCAAGAAAGCAACCAATCATGAATCCACCCTGTTCCTATGAAGTACATTCAATTGAAGTTAGAAGATGTGTCCCTGGTCATACACCTGCACCACATTTTGGGTTACTCTCTTTGTCACAAATACAACAAGTTGTCCTGGGCACCCTCT